>CAUYPK010000756.1:0-21626 GCA_963574355.1 Loris lydekkerianus | reverse complement strand
GTCATGGAAGAAGCACAAGTGCTCATTGACCCATCAATGGATTAATAAATTGTGGTATATGTACACCATGGAATATTATGCAGCCTTAAAGAAAATATGGAGACTTTACCTCTTTCATGTTTACATGGATGGAGCTGGAACGTAGTCTTCTTAGCAAAGTATCTCAAGAATGAAAGAAAAAGTATCCAATGTACTCAGCCCTTCTATGAAACTCATTTATAGCTTTCATATGAAAGCTAATTATAACCTAAGAATATGGGGAAAGGGAGAGGAGGTGAGAGGATGGGCAGAGGGGAAAGTAATTGGTGGGACCACACCTGCAGTGCATCTTACAAGGGTACATGTGAAACTTACTAAATGTAGAATATAAATGTCTCAACACAATAACTAAGAAAATGCCAGGAAGGCTGTTAACCAGTGTGATAAAAATATGTCAAATGGTATATAAGCCCCCCCCCCCAAAAAAAAAGAAGTAGCCAAATATCATGTAATTATCAAGGTAAAACAAAAAGGCAATTTCATAACTACAATCAAAGAAATAACTGCTTTGTCTTACTTACATGTTCATCTGATAAATAATCTGTCTCATGTTTTCTCAGCACAGAATAAACCTCATTTGGCTTGATGCTTCCAAATTCATAAACTGCTGTTAACATACACTCTTTAAGTTTCATTTTGTCTCAGATTTTTCTGTTAACAAGTCCTGGGCCCTATACCTGTGAATGCGACCTTACTTGAAAATTCACAGATGTAATCAAGTTAAGATGAAGGCATTACAATATGACTAGTGTCTTTGTAAGATGGGGAGAGAAGTACACTAGCAGGACACGCATGATGACCACACACAAACAGTTACGTTTCCACAGCCAAGCAGTGCCTGTGGGCTACCAGGTAGGGATACTTACTTGAAAAATACCAAGTAAGGATCCTTTCCTAGGTGCTTCCAAGAGAGTAGCATGGTCCGGGGACAACCTGATTTCAAATGTATACCTCAAACACTGAGAAATATATTTCTGTTGTTTTAAGCCACCCAGTTTGTAGTACAGACTGTCCCTGACTTACAGTGGTCCAATATGCAATTTTATGATGTTTTGACTTATTCATGACATAAAAGTGATGTGCATTCAGTAGTATCAACTAATTACATGAGCTACTTAGCCAGTCAGCCATGTGCTCATGAGGGTAAACAGGTGGTACTGTACGGCACACTGTGTTGCCGGGTGGTTGTGCACAACTGCAAGCTAAGGTAAGTGCATTGAGCATGTCAAGGCACAGTAGGCTATGGTATTCATGATATTCAGTAGGGTAGGGGTATCTAAATACATTTTCAACTTTCAATATTTTTTGTGTACCATAGGTTTATGAGGACATGACCTCATGATAACTTGAAGAGCAGCTTTACTTCGTTATGGTGGCCCTAGAAAGTGGGTAGAGATAGCGAATTTCTTTCCTTATCACTCGGGATTTTAAAGCAGAGTTATCTGAGGTTTTAAGGGAAATTCATACATATGTTAAGAGTTAATTAGGAAATCTCTATTATTTCTTTCAATCCCAAATTACCTTCATTACCAATCCTAAATTACCCTCATTGGTTTTGTATGGTTTGCAAATGATATGTGAAGTTTTAAGATTTTTAACTACTATTTCTTTCATTATTTAAAATTATTGCAGAAGTTCTGGCAAATTCATAAAACATAAAAATAAATGGGAAAATTCTTGGAAATGAAAAGACTAAACTGTAATCATCTGTCACCTAATTCTGGGATTTGTTCTGAGAAATGTGTTGTTAGGTGATTTTGTCATTGTGGGAACATCATAGAGTGTGCTTACACAAACCTCCATGGCACAGCCTGCTACACTCCTAGGCTGTATGTTGTAGACTTTGCTAGTTGGCTACAAGCTTGTGTAGCTCATTACTGTACTGAACACTTGTGCACTGCAATGAAATGGTATTTGTGTGTCTGAACATACCTAAACATGCAAAAGGTACAGTAAAAATACCGTATTACAATCTTGTATATGTGGTCCCTTGTTGCCTGAAATGTGATGCAGTGCATGACTACATCATTACCTTCTGAGAAAAATAAGTATATGAATAGGAAATCAAAGGATATCAATTAAAAGGAATTCCAAATGGATACAAGTCCAACAAGGTGATTAGATCAAAGAGCAACAAGCAAAAACAAATCATTTTCTATATTTTAATATTAACAGTATTAAAATACAGTTTGAAAAGATGCTATTCATGGTGGCAATATAAAGTTTAATATATAGGAATAAACTTGACAAATGTTTAACACATTTATGAGTAAATTTATAGAATTCTGCCAAGAGAAACAAAGGGAAGTCTACACTAAATGACAATATACTATGTCCTTGCCTGGGAAGAATGGAGAGTGTGAAGATATCACTTCTGTCCACATAAACGTATCAGTGTGTGTGTGTGTGTGTGTGTGTGTGTGTGTGTGTGTGTGTGTATAAAATTTGACTAAAAAATCCTAATGTTAAAAAGTGATTTTAAAGTTGATTCAGAAATAAAAGATAAAGTATTAAATTTCTCTTGATATCAGAAACCTGACTAATAAAGTAAAAATGTAAACAACAAACTGATAAGCTATTTGTATAAACTTGGTAGAAAAAAGCTTCAAATCCTTATCATATAAAGAGATTTTACATGTCATCATGAAATGAAGTAAAACTCAACATGGCGATATAGACAAAAAATAAAACACATAATTCACAAGAAGACACACAAATAGTCAGTGAAACTGTGGTAAGCAAACAAGCATTCATTTAAATATAATGACAGTATTTTCCAAAAATTAAGTTGACTTTTTAAATATATTTTTTTTAGGTGTAACAACCAATGGTGAAGGTTAGGAAAGTGATTAAGGAATAAACAGATGCAATCTTTCCAGAGAGAAGTTTAGGCACATGAATAAGTAAATTTTAAAAAGTATGATACCTTTGAATTCAATATTCCATGCCTGAGAATTTACCCCAAGGCAAAAATAATGCCTAACTACTGATACTGGAATACAGAAAGATACAGAGACCAATTGAACAGAATCAAGAATCCAGAAATCAACCCACATATTTAACAAAACTGCCAAAGTAATTAAAAGGAGAAAGAGTAGTTGTTTTTTTGTTTTTTTTGTTTTTGTTCTTTTTTTAACAAATGGTGTTGAAGCATCTGGATATCCACATGGAATAAAAAGAAGCTCTAATACTAGACACAATGATAAATGGATCATAGGACCAAATGCAAAAATAAAAAGTGTAAGACTTGCAGAAGAAAAAACAGGAAATAACAATCAGGATGTAAGGATAAGCAAAGACTTTTTACATAGGATATAAAACACAAATCAGAAAAGAAAAAAACTGACAAGATTAACAATGTTTGCTCTTGTAAAGATACTGTTAAGAAATGGAAGACAAACCAAAGACTGGGTCACAATACGTTTTTCTTATATCTAGAATATAATGACTCATTCAACTCAATAAGGAAGAGACAATTTAATTTAAAAAAATGGAAAAATTATTGAGCAAAAGAAGATATAGTTCACTAAAGATATTCAAATGGGCAACAGGCTCATTAGCCATCAGGGAAATAAAAATTAAGACCACATGAGATAGCACTTTATACCCACTAGAATGACAAAAATTAAAAATACTGGTAGTATCCAATGGTGGTAAAGATGTGGATTAACTAAAACTCTTGCATATTGCTTGTGGAAAAGTAAAAGCAAAAAAAACCTCTGAAAACAATCTGGCAGTTTTGTATAAAGTTAAACATAGACCTCCATTAAGACCCAGCAATTTTACTTCTAGGTCCTCATCCAACAGAAATGAGTAGATAATGTCTAAACAAAGACTTTTTACACCAGCATTTATAGCAGCTTTATTCATAATAGTACCAAACTGAAAATGATCCTGATATACAAGTAATGGACCATCAACTATAGATGATTAAACATTGGATAATCAAATGGAAACCAACGAATGATTAAATTAAAATTAAAACAATAAAATTATTAGATAAAAAGTAATTATAGAGAAAATATAAATAATTTCATACAATGTAATGCTACTCGGCAGAAAAAGGAACAAACTATTGACAAAATGAAACAAAAACAAATGAACCTCCCAAAGATATCAGAAAATAAGAGTATGTAGACTATGTGATTCTGTGTATGTGAGACTCTAGAACAGGCAAAAGTCACCTATACGCAGATCAGTGGTTGCCTTTGACCATGGCGGGGGTGAGAGGAGTTGGTGGTGTTGAGTACAAAGGAACTTAAGAGAACTTTTTGAGAAGATAGAAGAAAAATTCTAAAACTTTGATTCAGGTGGTGCGTATGCGTACACATGTGTGTACATTGTCAAAACACTTTGAACTGATTCTTAAAATATTTAAATTCTATTATCTGTAAACTATACCTCGTAAAAGCTGATTAATTTTTTTTAAAAAGATGCTTACAATTTATAGGCAAGCACATTAATTGTAGCATTATTCATGAAAAAATGTACAATATACACATTTGTGAAAGCATGTTGTAAGCCATTATAATGATGTAAATAAAGACTATTTAATATAACAATATTGTTAGGTGAGGAAAATGATATACTTTTATAAGAAAAATATGTCATATGCACATTAAAAATTATAGGCAGTACATATACCAAAACATTAGAACTGATTGTCTCAGTATGACTAATTTTTGGTAATTATTTTCTTCTTCATATTTATCTCCACGCTTCATGTTCTATATTAAACTTACATTTTTTTTTTTCTTGCATTTTTGGCTGGGGCTGTGTTTGAACCTGCCATCTCTGGCATATGGGGCTGGTGCCCCACTCCTTTGAGCCATAGGCGCTGCCCTAAACTTACATTTTTTATTTAAAAAATAATGAAAGATATTTGAGAAAAGCAAACATAATAAACTAATAATACTTACCTTTAGCAGAAATAGAAATGGGTAATATTAATATTTAATAAAAAGTTCAACTTCACTAATCAAATAAGTACATAAACAACAGATGCTTTTGTGATTAACAAATAAGCAAATATGTAATGTATAAAATCAACAAATATTTTTTCAGAATGAAATGAGCATATTTACTACTTGAGAAGTTATTTCTCTCATTTCATTATGGCTATATAAGTTAGTAAAGCATGTCTAGAAAGAAATTTATGATTTGCACAAAGCCTTAAATTTCCTTATTCCTTTTGATGTAATAATTGTTCTTCTGAAGTATCCTTAGGAAATTTTCCATAATACCAACTATGATGTCTGCACAATTACGTACACTACAGTGTCATTTATAACATGATAAACTAGAAACAACCAAAATCTCTAAAAATTGAGGAGAATTTCTAAATGATTTTTACATTTACTTAAAAGTTTATTATCCAGTATTTTTAAATTCTAATAACATGGAGAATGCTTATTTTTATAATGTGAGGATAAACTAGTTACAAAATTGAATGTAGTTATTATTTCAACTACACTATATATTCAAATGAGTAGAAAAAACTTAGAATGAATATCCTAAAATACATACAGTTATAACTTGGCAGAAAGGTCCCTGATAATTTTTTACAGATCCTCTATTTTTAATAGATTTCTATACTTTGAAAATAGTTGACAATAAGCAAATATAGATTCAATTAACTTCTCCTAAGTTAGATTTCAAAAGTAAAATATGCTCAGACCAAGGTCAACAAACTCAGGTAACTTGATTATCTAAGGTAGGATGTTAGTCTTCTGGTTTCTGGTGAAATTAAAAAGGGTAATGTCTTTGGGATTCAAACTGCTTCTACTCCTGGGCAGTAAACAATTAGGGGCTTAACAAATTTAGATTTGTATATCTGATGTCTAATGTAACACTTGGAAAGTGATGATCAGTAAATGCTCATTACAATAAACATAAATTTAAAAACCTCTGAAAATGTTTATAAATGTGTGCTTGTATATAAACATATACACACACAATATACAACAATGTCCCAAACTGATCTATATGTAACAAAGTTTCGACACTATAGGTAGAGAAAATTGGAATGGATGCAAACCCATTTTGCAGTTGCTAAAAAGTGCAAATCTTAATCTTCTGTGAGCAGAAAGAATGAAAGTGTCCACAGAAATGAAAATGCTGTCCTATAGCCCTGGGAGAAAAGAGCAAAGGAAGGTTTTTCTTTCCCCCTTATCCAACTGTGGCTGGTCCCAGGGTGACACTGTGAAAAAAGAGAAAGTAAAGAAACAAGATGGAGACTTTACATCTGTTGTATCTACCTGGAAGGATTTGGAGAACATCCTCCTAAATAAAGTATCCCAAGAATGGAAAAGCAAGCACCATGTACTCAATGCTAATATGAAACTAGTAGATGGACAACTATATGTCCACCAGAGATAAAAACACAATTAAATTCAAGAAGGGGGGCAGTGCCTGTGGCTCAAAGTAGTGGGGCGCTGGCCCCATATGCCGGAGGTGGCAGGCTCAAGCCCAGCCCTGGCCAAAAACTGCAAAAACAAAAACAAAAACAAATTCAAGAAGGGGAGTCCGGGAGGAAAGAAGGTTGAGGAGGAGGAAGAAGGGGGATTGGGAAGCTCTCGCTGAACAGGCATAATGCAGGGGTATGTGGTGCACCTCCTAGGTGAAGAGCTCAAATACAACTTGGACTTCACCTGAAAAATGCAAATATAACCTAATCCTTATATTAATTAGAATTTTTTAAAAAAAGTTCAACACCACCACCACCACCAACAACAACAACAAAAAGAAACAATACAACCTGGGTTACCAGTTGATACCTTGTGAATAATTCATTAAGAATCACCTTTAGCAAAGTATCTCAAGAATGGAAGAAAAAGTATCCAATGTACTCAGCCCTACTATGAAACCAGTTTAGAAACACCCACACTTTCATATGAAAGCTATAACCCAACTATAGCCCAAGAAGAAGGGGAAAGAGGAGAGGGCGGGGAGGGGAGTGGGAAGGATGGCTGGAGGGAGGGTAATTGGTGGGACCACACCTACAGTGCATTTTACAAGGGTACAAGTTAAATCTGCTAGGTGTAGAATACAAATGTCTTAACACAATAATTAAGAAAATGTGGTGAAGGCTATGTTAACCAATTTGATGGGAGTATTTCAAATTGTATATAAAACCATCACATTGTACCCCATAATTGCATTAACGTACACAGCTATGATTTAAAAAAAAAAAAAAAAGTCACCCTTAATAGAGCAAGGGAAGAGAGAGCAAGACATTTCCCACTCAGCTTTGTACATTATCTAGAAGCAACTCCCTGTTAAAGCAGCATCCAGAACAGGGGATGGCAGGGATGACCTATGAGCAGCAGGGAGGCCAGATGAATAGGGTTAAAGAAGTGAATAGGTTAATGGAGCTAGCCTAACTGGGAGAGGTGTGGCAGGGACAAGCCCTGCTGAGCCAGGTCTCCATAGCTGCTAGCCCCAGAGTGAGTAAACTTTCCAACCTGATCCCTGCCAGGCTCCACAGCAAAGGCCCAGCTGTGGGAACATGCTCATGGGTATTTTCTTATGAATAGCTATCTTTAATTCACAATTCTGAAGGAGGCCAAAATATAGTAAGATATAAACTGAGGTTTGTGTATTAATACGTGATAGGGCTTCCTCCATGCTCAGCGTAATAACATAACATGGTTCCATTTATGTGCCCTTGTGCTGGCCTGTGCAGTCTGAGGGCACCACCAAATTGTGTTTCCTTACTTCCCAGTTAGCCATGTAAGGCCAATGGTAATAACCTCATTTTGTAGATGAGATCAGGGCACAAAGAGTTTAAGCAACTAATTCAACTTCCCTATGCAAGTGAAACCTGGAAAATAAACAGAACTAAACTCCCTTTATTACCCATGCAGAAATGCATCTAATAGTCCATTTTAATCCAGCATTCAAACTATTTTTAATTATTATCTATGGTTTTTCCTTTAATTGTATAAGCTATGTAATATCCACACCTTTAGTAAAATAGATACTTAGCACTATGAACATTTACAAAATAAACCTTAACAGTTTAGCAATCATTTCACCAACTAACATCTAATTTCTGAAATTTCTACTTTGCTGAAGCAGTTGATGGTATCACTAACACTCACTGCTGGGTTTCAGTCCACATAAATATTTAATACCACCATTAATTTCTGAAAGAAAAAAAGAACTTTGACATTAGTCTTAAATGGATAAGGAATTTATTTCCCCATATTTTCAACTGATAATTAATTTGAAGTTCTTAGATTGAGGTCTCTGTCTAAGATTGATTAGAATTTGACATGGCTCTTTAAGCTTTTCCATTCACCTTTAAATATGGGCTTCCCTCCCCCTTGTGGAAGACATAAAAACAGGCACATCCAACTCTTATCAAACTAACACCTGCTGACCATCCGTCTGTTGGACTTCTTACTTAATGTCCTCCCTCCTGCTTGTTTCTTGGATGCCTGGGAGATTTCACTTTACATTTGCTAAGACTGCTTCATTAAAATACTAATTTTAAACTGTAATTATCTGCTGGTTCATATCGGTGGTTGAACCACAGTGGTGCTGATATCTTCTAACTGCAGGAGAATTTCACATCTGTTCTCATCCCCTGGAGCCTCAAGCAAGATGTGGTGCCGGAAAGAAGGCTGTTTGAAAGAGATGGAGAGAACTGTGTTTTAAGAAAAGCAACAAAGGCAAGCAAGAAAAACTGTAAATATGGTAAATAGACTCAATTGTAAAACTATTCATGATAATACCTTCTGGGAGGAAAAGCAAAAGCAATCACATAGGAAGCTGGCAGGTAATAGTCCTGTTGTCAGGTTGAGAGGATTTTAACTGTGCAATAGGTAATCTAATTCCAGGGAAATGTGCAATCTGCTGGCCATGTGGGTAGGAAGTGGGGTGGGGTGATTTATTCCTTATTTTATGATAAAGGTCAATGATAACATCATCCAGGAGTGGCATGAGCCAGCCTAGGAAATACCCACTGGTTGGCAGAATGGAGTCCAATCATCAGATTTAAGGTGTAAATATGGGAGAAGACTTTTAAAAAGGCACAGTAAGGAAAATAGAAAGTATGATAAAGGAGATTAGAAATAAAAAGATGTATAGAAACAAGGAACAGAGCAAGGGGAAGAAAAACAACATCCCAGGGAGGCTCATCCATAGTTTTTGAGCACCAACTGCATACAAGTTTCCGTAAGAGGGATATTCACAACAGCCCTGGTATGAAGTTGGCTCAAAAACTTAGGCTTGTGATGAGCCTAATGATGTGGGTCTGTAGGTGAGATGCTATTTTCTGCATTGTACAGATGAAGAAACTAAGGCCTGGAGAGACCAGATTCTGAGTTTGAGACCTGGTTATCCAATTACATACAGTACCTCTTTTCCATTACATGATGCTGCTTTTCACTATTTCAGAAACATATAGAGATGAATAAGACACAAATCCTTCCTTCAAAGAGCTCAAGGTCCTGCATACAAATCATAAAGCAGTGTCTTCTGTATGCTATAGAAACTTATCTCATTCAGCTGAGGCTCTGGCTGGCTTACAGAACCTGTTTTATGGCAGGTAGGGAAATTGGCTAGATAACATTTCACTTCTATATGAATGCCCTCCCTTGCCCCCACAGGCATGTCAGAGGCTTTCAGAGGGGCCAGGCCTGGGCTGTCTCCTCATCCCAGGAGAGGTCTGTTACTCTGGTTTAAGGCAAAGCAAGAGTGGAGACATATCGGGATATTTCTGTGCAACACAAAAGCCACTTGATCATTTTTGAGATTATTTCTTTATATTTTAATATATTCCATACTTAGGTCCTGGCTTACCTAAAATTTTAAAATTGGCCAATAGTGTCTTATCACCTCCTGGCTGTCAGTCCCATCCATCCACCACCAGGAGCAATTATAGAGAATTCAAAATTGTCCTTGAGTTACCTCCCTACCTTCCACCCTCTGAGCCCCCAAGAAGGAACCTGAATAAATTAACTTGAAGAAAAAAAAATAATGATGGAAGCACAGGAGCACACGAGGCCAGGCGAGGCAGACTATTTTTTGACAGCAAATAGTCAGTCTAAAATGCTGCTGCCTTTGTCTGCACTGTGATACCAAATATCCAGGTGCTACAAACAAAATCAGGTGAAAGTTCTTTAAATCTTTGAGCAGACTCATAAGAGCTGTAACAATGGCCAAGGCAAAGGGAAGAAAGAAGTTGAGAAAGAAGGAAAGGCAAAAGAACCTCTCCTCTGTTCCGAGTGTAGAAAAAGGTGTGGAAATAAGTGAGTATGGCACACAAATGAGAGCTAAATCAAGCTTAATGAGTTGAAAGCTAAAACAAGGGATGTCCTATTGACAAATTAATTTGGATGTCATTTAAGAGAAATGGCGCTTTGGCTCTTATTGGTATCTGCTGGAGAGAATGGAAGATGTTCTCTCCCCTGTGTTAAATAACAAGTATTTAACCCCGGAACTTCAAGTCCATTTTTCTTTTGTATCTCCAGGACCCAGTAGCTGCACTGTTAATAATTTCTCTAATTGAATAAAACCTAATGCTTCCAGTGTTGAAGCAGGGAAATAAAAATTCAAGATTTCCTGTAGGTATGGGATGCATAATATTCAATGCTTCAGAGATCATTAGTAAAAGAAAATATTACAGCCATACATGTCCCCCTGAGAGTGTAACTAATGAACGTCTCCCAGCTGCTACTGAAAAATCAGCAGCAGCATCAGTACCAATTTTGAGACAAAGCACAGCTGACAGATGTTTGAAGGGATAAATCAGGCTGTACAAGGATTAAAATAATAAGTCCCCGGTGCTTTTTAAAGGCAGCGGTGCCACAGTAAACTATTTCCAGTCACTCAAGTACAAGTGAAAGATGGATTCTGAGGGTCATTATTCAGCAACCCAGTAGGTATCTGGGTGGATGGAATATTACTAAAGCCTAGCATGGGTTCTACACACACCTACGCTTTAAGGAAGCAGTGTTTACTGTTACCTCTTTGGTTTAAAAGGGTCTCAGGGATTCTGCTGTATTTACATCTGGGACATGATGGTACTAAACAGGAACTGAACCAATATAATGGAAGATAATGATGGATTCTTTATGTACATGTTAACATATGCTTAGCATGGTGATATGGCTATCATAAAAAGTATGGCAAACAACCTCCTCACCACAGAACATGCACTTATTGAGATCCCATTACGTGTTTACTCATCTACTCCTATTTGTCCTTTAATAAGATGGGTTAAAGGGAACCTTTTCATTTCAAATTAATATGATGATACAAATTTTTAGTTACATTGTTTTCAATTCTAAGATAAAGTTTAAGTTGTAATTGATCCTTTCAACCAGGGGTATAGCTGAATACCCTCACATTGTGCACATTAGGTGAGATCCCACCAATTGCCCTTCTTCCTCCTGCCAATCGCCCGCCCTCTTTCCTCTCCCCTCCCTTATTCCTTTCTTGTGCCCCCCACCCTGCCTTGCTAGACTGTATTTGTGTTTTATCATTTGTGTGGGTGTGTAGTGGTTTATCTATTTGTTTTATATTAGTATCAAATACGCTGGAGTTTTTTTTTTTTTTTTTTTTCCCCATTCTTGGGATACTTTACAAAGAAGAATGTGTTTCAACTCCATTCAGGTAAACATAAAAGGAGTAAAGTCTCTATCTTTTCTTATGGCTGAATAGTACTCCACGATAAGCATATGCCACAGTTTCCTAATCCATTCATGGGTTGATGGGCATTTGGGTTGCTTCCACAACTTGGCAACTATGAACTGAGCTTCAGTAAACATTTTGGTGCAAATGTCTTCGTGGTAACATGATTTTTTGCACATAAATGGTTAAGCCTAATTCCAAATTTATGGAAACCCCAGGACTCAAAGGCCTTTCGCTACCCTGGACATGACATTTATCTCATCACTTACTAAATTACACTGTAATGGTTTGAATCCATGCTAGTTGCAGTCCCCTTGCCTGTACTAAAATGTGTGCCCATTGAGGGCAAAACCTGGATCAGAGTTGCCTTTTGTCCCTAAGACCCTTAGACAATGTCTGGGATACAGGATATTTGATAAACTTCTCTAAGCCTGTGAGTCATCACTCTGGCTTTGTGTTAGAATCACTGCTCTTTAAAGTACAACCTATCCATGGTCAATAATTCAAGATAAATACTTCAATGTTGAGAAACTTTTATAGCAACTTGACATTGCAACCCTACCCAATCACATCATTTTGAATTTTACAAAAGCATCAGATTTGAATTTAAACAAACAACTGGCCATTTACACAGATGGTTTGAAAAACACCATTCTAGAAAGCTGGTGCCACCTCAGACCAATTAAATCAGGAGAGCCTGCTCATCTTTGAGGTAGTTACCCTTAGGAGATTATAATCTGGTGACACTAAATTGATCTAACAGCTGGTTCAGCATAGGTACTAACCAACTGGAATGGAAGCTGGCCTGCACCCACCAATCGGCACAGAGGCAGGATAAACAATCGGTATAAAAATCCCAGTACCAGCCGGAGGTCAGCTTTTTCTGTCAGAGCATCCGAATACTGTAACTTATTCACTGAAGATATCTGAACTAATTTTGATAGGTGTGAATAGGTACACAGTGAGCAAGAAGTAGAGAACATTCCATTCTGGAATGAATTAAAAATATACTGGGGCTCAAATTATATCTCTCAAAATGTGACAGCTACCTAGAGTAAAAGCATCTATTAGCTTCCTTTGTGTTTTGTCCCTTGACATGAAAATAAAAAGATGTCTATGCTATTAGATTTCTATATGCTGAGACTTAAGAACTATAGCAAGTAGATTTTATTCAACAGCTAAGACCCATCAACATGTTTCTGGTATGTTTCAGGGCAAGCACTATGAAGCCTTATTGGCCTTATATATCTCTTTCTAGATTTGTAAGTCATTTGAAGTTCATACAACAAATCTTCATGTAGTAGAGCTGCAAAATAATCCTATTTCCAGAATGAATGTTATTAATATTATGAAGATCTTGTTGGTCTCTTTCTTCTTGATTTTAGATATGAAAATTTCACACTATATATTTAGGTACATTTTAAGTAATATTTATGACATATCGAGACAATAAATAGTCTTTTTTTTTTTTTTTTTTTTGCAGTTTTTGGCTGGGGTGGGGTTTGAACCCGCTACCTCCAGCATATGGGGCTGGTGCCTTACTCCTTTGAGCCACAGGCGCTGCCCAATAGTTATTTTTTTAAAGAGAAAATCTTGCTTTTGAAAGTTATACCAGTGACATTTAGGACTACCTTTATTTTGGCAGTGTAAAGGCTCAAGGACCTCTTCTTTGTAGAATTTCTTCAGTAACTGATTTCCTTGCACTGCCATTACAATCTGAGAAGTTTTTTTATCTAACTGAATTCCTCACAATATCCTGAATTTGTTCCATACCATCACTGCCAAGTTGGTCATTTTGCCTGTCTTTGATCATGTTGTGGCAGGGAGCTAACTACCTCCCAAGGGAGTCTTTTTTCATCTTTAAATTCTCCATTACAATTCATACTTCTACTGAGCAAAAATCTGTCTGCCTATAACTTTATTCAGTGATCCTGGTGTTCCCTCTCTCTTTCTGGAGTCTTAAGGAACAAGCTCAGTGATTTTTCCACTTAATCAACATTTATATAGCTGAGGATGTTTTTATCATTGCATCAGCCCCTCTTAAGACCAAATGTCTCTACTTCCTTCAATTATAAAACATCCCTCAATTCCTGCAACTATCTCATGACTTCACTCTGATTGTGATCCTGTTTCTTTTATATTCCCCATAAAAATTAATGCCATCCATTAACTCCAGGAACATTGACTAAAAGCTTACAATGTGGGAGCCTGGAGAGTTGAAAACCAGGCTTCCTGCTCCATAGGACTCAGTCTTATGTACCAGACTGTTCAAGAGAAAACAATCCACTCCTTGTGTAACAATCACAGAACATACTATGTCAACTAATATAACAATAAACATTTACTGAAAATTTTCTCTGTGTCTTAGACTGTGTCATCTCATTTGGACCTCAAAATTACCCTGTAAAGTAGGTGTTATTACTCTACTATCCTTATTTTACAGATGAGGAAACTGAGGCTGAAGGACTAAGTAGGCACTATAGGCTAAAATGTGGCAGAGCTACTATAGTCTACATTAAGATGACATGCTGTGGAAGGGTTAAGAAGTTGTTTAAACCTGCTAACCAACTGAACAGATTAACTTATGCTCTGCACTGGGTCTGGCTGATGCCAGAATCTTGTCTAGAACCCATCCACTTCTCTCAGTTTTTATGTGAGACAGCTGTTTGTCCCCATCCTACTTATGCTAGATAAGTTTTTCTTTTTAATTACATAATTAATGAAGTATCATATAAGCTGATGACATATATGACTGAGAAAAGAATTTGTCATTTATGGGTAAATTAAGTTGAGTGCTTGAAGGAATTTGTTGCAGATGAGTCTTAAAAAAAACCGCTGTTGAAATAAGTGAGGGTAAGAAAACTGTAAAAGGAAAAAAGTAAAAAAATGCAAAAATTCTGGCAAGATTTAGTTTGACTGAAAGATGCCGTTAGGTTTTTGTTCCATTAGGAAAAAAAAAAAGCAGCAGCAGCAATGACTAGACATTTAGATGGTTCCTTATGGATGGGGTTTATTTAAATACGAAAATGAAAAACTTTAGTTAGGGGGCCATATTGAGAGGAACTAGATTTCACCAATCAGAACGTACATCAAACACAGGAGAACAAAAGCCAGACACAAACCACAGACAAGGCCCTAACAGTGCATACCGACTCCTCCCTCCAAGGAAATGGCTGATCCTTCATCAAAAGATTTATGAGAGAATTAACCTCCAGAGTTTAAGTTAAAAAGTTTCATGCATATTGGATATTAGTTCTGATCTGGGGGAGAAAAGTTTCTACTATACTGAGGTGGAGTAGGATCTAAAAGAAGATTGTCTGACCCCAAAGAGCATCTGCTTGACATCTGTGTGTACTGCCTCCAAATGCTTTGTGCTATCACTTTCCTCTTACTAAATACCATAGTCTATTAATATAGTCTAGGGTTGCATAAGCATTCGGGAAGCTTATGCACATTTGGAAAGCTTGCGCCATATTGATGACTCACAACTTTAGTTTATTTTCAACTGAAACTTTTCTATACTTGTTAACCATATATCCTTTATCCTCTGGTGGCAGTGTTCTTCTTATATCCATGTGCCAAACCTTAAAATTATCCCTTATAACTTTCTTCTTTATGGATTTGGCCCATCATTCTAGCCTGCTGAGAACCCTTTGAATCCTTGTCAGCCAACACAGTGCCTCTTCTCTCTGAGTCTCATGTCATTAACTAATTTAGTAAGTAAGACGTGTGTCTGCCCTTTTAAAATCTGACCTTGTCAGAAGACTCCCTGGACAGTCAAGCTGATTACTGCAGATACTTGCTCCATTTCTCTCTTTACTGGAATAATTTGTGATGGCAGTCACAAATCTGAGTGTCCCAAGATGCCAGAGCTGTCTTCTCTAGAAAAGCCTCATGCATGGCACAGTGTCTGTCCTATGCAAAAAATGCACTTTGCCTTATCACACAGAACATATAATAAATACATTTAAATCAGGGAATTTCATTGTTTTTCTTGCATAGGACAATGAGGAGTGCCTATCTGGAAAACATCAGCTGCTGCTTTCCCTAGCCATTTACACAAATCAACCACTTCATGACTCTCACCAAAGCCATGAACTTGAACTTGAAAGAATGTATATCGATGAATTAAGATGTTTTAGATAGTATCTGAACATACAATTGAGCCAGCATCTGAATATTGCAAAAGACTGTATTAATTGCCGAAATCTAAAAGTAATTTCATTAGTGGAAGCTGATGCAATGTGATTTAATATACAAATAAATGCTGCATTTGCTGAGAAATATTAAGCCAAACCATTTAGCAAGTTGACTGAAAATTGCTAATAAATTTCTAGAGAACTTTTTTTCTTCCTCCACAATCTAACCGAAAACTCTTGAAAGACAATAAATGTCTGTTAGTTCTGAATATTCTACATAACAGTCTAGAAATAGGCCAAAGCTGATGTGAGCTAGTGCTTATTATTCTCTGAATGTTGTTCTAAATTAAGGGGACAAGTTGTAAAAAAGTTAACTACTGTGAACTGGAAAACCTCCAATTAAGTAGTTGGATTCCAACCTCTCCTTGACTCAAAGGCTGGAGGACTTTTATCAAAGCGTAAGGACCTCAAGACTGAAAACAAGAGTTTTTAAGACAACAAAAAACTCTGATTCACCCTCTCCATGTTGACAAAATATACTCTATGCCCACAAACTGAAGCTGTGTCCATGCACACACAAACCAATTTGAAACAAAAACAAGTGAGCATTTAAATTTAGACCAATTATGATAGCAAAAGCTGTGTTCTCTGGCATTCTACCAAACAAAAAGCTTCAGAAACCAGCGCTTCAAAAATTCCCCTGGTCCACACATGCATGCTAGCAGCAGGGACGGGCAGTGGAGCTAATTCTAATCAATAAGAAAACTGTTTAGGTCCCCTAGGATTGACTCCAAGAGCCCCTGGGAGGACACTGGGTGCCACCTTGCATGGCAGTTCCAGTCCTGATGGTACAGTAGCCCCTTCATGCTCTTGAGGCAGCAGGGCCGGCTGCCCTCAGGAGACTGAGGCAGCAGCAAGGCTCAGCCTGCATTTTCTCTCTCACACTTAACCCTACAAAGCCACCTTTGAAGTTTCTGGGGTTTTTAAAAAATTTCTTTTATTGTGGCAAAATAGATATAGCAAAATTACTAATTTAAACATTTAAAACATTTTTAATGGATTTTACTTTTTAGAGAAGTGTGGAGTTCATAGCAGAACTAAGCAGCAAGAGCAGAGATTTCGCATATACTGTGCCCCACCCTAATCTTCCCAGTCTTCCCCGTCATCACACCCACTAGTGTGGTACTCTGGTTATAATCAATGAAGCTACATTGACACATCATTATCACTCAAAGTCCATTAGGGTTCACTCTTGTTCTATTAACACATTCTATGATTTTGACAGAATAGCATCACTGCCCTAAAAATCTTCTATGCTCTGCCTGTTCATCCCTCCCTTCCCTCTAACCCCTGGCCATCATTGATCCTTTTACTGCTTTCCTAGTTTTGCCTTTTCCAGAATGTCATCTAGATGGAATCATACAGTATGTAGCCCTTTCACATTGGCTTCTTTCATTTGGTAATATGCATCTAAAGTTTCTCCATGTCTTTTCATGGCTTGCTAGCTCATTTCTTTTTAGCACTGAATAATATTCCACTGTCTGGAATGTACCACAGTTTATCCATTTCTTACTGAAGGACAACTTGGTTGCTTCTAAATTTTAACCATTTTTATTATAAATTCAGTGGCAATAATTCCATTCACAATGTTGTGCAACCATCTAGTCCTTGAACGTTTCCATCATTCCAAACAGAAATTTTGTTAACCATTATGCACTAACTCCCCATTCTCCCTTGTCCTTGGTAATCTGATATTTGTCTCTATGGACTTGCTTATTATTGATATCTCACACAAGTGAAATCATATGAATTTGTCCTTTATGCCTGGCTTCAATCACTTAGCATTATGCTTTCAAATTTTATCCACATTGCAGATGTATCAGAACATCATTTCTTATGCCTCAATAACATTCAATGGCATGTATGTTCATTTATTCATCTGCTGATGGACATTTAGGTTGTTCCCACCTTTGGCAATTGTGAGTGATATTGGAGTGAAGATTGGTATGCAAGTATCTGTTTGAGTTCCTGTTTTCAGTTCTTTTACGTATATATGCAGGAGAGGATTTGTTAGGTCATATGATAATTCTGTGTTTAGCTTTTAAGGAAATTGACAAAACTTTTCTATAGCAACTGCACTGTTTTACTTTACTACCAACGCACAAAGGTTCCAATTTGCACCTTCTCTTGAGACCCCAGCAGAGTCCTTAGTTCAACTGTGGAACTAATCTGTCCTATTGATTAACCGGCATTTTCACTCTACCCCACACTCTATATGATACATTTTTCTATAAGCCATTATAATATACCACCCTCAGACCCACAGTTCTTCATTGGAATTCCCTTCACATAAGACTTCTTTTCTATGATTTGAGTGTCATTAAGTCACCTTCTAACAAAACCTTGATCCACTCATTCTGTTTCCCTCTTTGCTGAAGCAATCCAATCCACTTCTGACTTCCTAGCTCCCTAAACCACCTAGACCCAATACTTACTCAAATTGGTATCCACACTCACCCACTTCCTCAGTGAATTGGATGACTCAATATTTCCTGCTGATATCGTCCCTGCTTTTTGGTTAATATGAATCTTCCTGTCATCTTCCTAGAGCCAGCTTCCCACTTACTAAAGTGAGCTGAGGTGATCCCTTGGACTCTGATACTCAAAATGCTATATCTCATCATTGCACATGTCTGTTTAAATCTCAGCTAGAGAAAGAAGGCTGACTAATTAATGGACACTTTAATGGAGATTTCTTCCCTTTTTTTCTAGCACTTATACCTTCCTTTCATTCATCTGTCTGCCTCCATCCTACTTGATTATTTGCTGTCATAGTTAATATCATGACAACAGCTTCCAAACTTGTGTCTCTGCCTCTAAATTGTACTTCAGTCAAATTCATCCTTTTTGGCTGCAATCACAGTACATATTTTTCAGTACAGCTTCTTTTATTCAAACCTATCATTTTTCCTTAGCTAAATATGATTCAAAAGTCTGATTCAAGCAGTTCAGTCCTCCCACAATAGCCCAACCCACCTTTCCAACCCACGGTCTCCCCACTAAATTCTGACAGACATCTTCCCTCAGCTCATGCCTGCCCATGCTGGGGACATCCCTTTGCACCTGGCTCTTGACCTAACCTTGGTGGTTCCCATTCACCCTGGCTCTCTGCCTAATAACTTGTACCTTTTGTTTAAGGACAATGTTTCTATGATCACTCTAGCTAGAATCAAATGCACTGTATTTCCTCTGCTGGTCTCACAATAGTTGGCACCATTTGGATTACATTTACCTTGATCTGAAAAACATCTAGGAATCTTGGATGTCACTAGAAGAGGGCAGATGGCTGGCTGCTAAATGATCTCATACCAGAACATCTTGGGGTATTCACAAAGGCCAGGACCTGATCCTCAGTTCAGTAGGGTAGGGAAAATGACTTGAACAGCACTTCTGGGTAAAACTGTCTATTATGAATAGATACAAATTACAACAGCTTATGGAACTGATATATGTGTGTGTGTGTGTGTGTGTGTGCGCGTGCATGCATGCACGTGCACACCTGTGCACACACATTGCAGAATGACATTGGGTAAATTAATTTACAATGATAGCTATAACCTACAAGGATGGAAGCATGTATGTCACATGAGTAGAAGAGTCTCTTCCAGGTGGACAGACTTAAACTAGAAGCCAGTTTATAATAAGAATATTTAGTGAGTGCTGAATCAAAACAAGCTGCTGGCTCCATGAACCAAAATGGGGCTTCCTCTGCTACCAGGGCCGAACTGCTCATGACCTCAAGTCAAAGATCACTTTCTGCTTCTGAACTTAGGAGTTCCCTCCTCCCTGGGCTGACCACTTCCTGCTGATTCACAGTTTTATTCAGAAAAGCCAACAATACCAATCACCCAGGTGTTACTTTTTACCTTGAAACACGAAGAAGCCTTTGAGTGCAGCTCTGTGCTTCCCAAATTCTGCAGCAGCACGGTATCTTTCATTTAGTCCCAGGTTCAGCCACTGTAGATGTCTAAGTGTCCCAGAAGACAAGGTCCCCCTTCATGTTCTTGGGGTTAATTTATCGTTCCGTCATGTACTGGCTGCTCTATGCAACTGACCACAAACTCCACTGCACTATAAACAGTTGTGTTAGGCTCTTATTTCCATGTGTGAATGAAAAGCTCCACCAAGACTAGGCCAAAACCTCATACTACTGTCTGTACCATGTATGGCCTAGCACATAGCAGGCACTCAGCCAGTATTGTTGAGAAAAGGAGCAAACACAGGCTGTACTAGTAAATACTCTGTGACAAATTACCTCTCATTCTTCCTCCTCTCAGCTATGTCTACCATTGATGATTACCTTAAGATAATTTTAAAAGTTGGATGTTCAAAAACATATTCTGAATAAAAAAAAAACTTAATTATACAGTGCTCCCAAGCCTGCAGAAATACAGGAAGTATCAGTACAGAGATACAGGGGCTTCCTTCTAGAAGAAAACTGGATTTAGAGGCCATTCGAGACCTGTTTCTACTCTGCCTTTGATGGTTTTTCTCACTTGCAGCTGTGACCAGGCTCTTGACTGCTGCCCTTTATATTTGGGTCTGACCTGCCTTGATTCAGGCAGCAAACCCAGGACCACAGGCTGAAGTTTCTGGGAGGATTTGTTGTGGACCCAGGTGGTCTGTAGAGGGGCTGTGTATACTGGGAACTTCCAGAGCAAGGAACACAAAATACAAGCCGAATGAACTCTCACCACTGTGCTGCACGGTGCTGGGTTATCCAGCATGCTCTGTATTCATCCCTGATTTCACTGAAAGAAATGGAATACATAGGAATGGAGAACAGAGAAATATAAAACCCTTCCTAAAGACTGGCGTTAATAGCACTTAAAGTTGATATTAGAAACCTTTTTTTAGAAAAGCAAAATTGGTGCACAAAATGTCCATTGCCTGGGATCCCAAGAGCTGCCTCAGGACTGTGGTCTGTGAGGAAGCCGTGGGCCCAGACAATAAGACTGGGATGGGACAGTGGGCACAGGGGACCCTCCCAGCCTTTTGTTTCATGCAGTCACAATGCATTCGTCTGGAGAGTTCAATGTGTTTCTTATCAAACCTTTCTGTGTTCAGTGTAAATTGCTAAACAATCCTCCAGATACTGATTTTTATCTCCTCACAAGATAAATATTATTTTCTATTGGCACATTAGTTTCTATTGCACCACTCTCAAATTATGTCAAAAAAAAAAAAAAGGAAAGAAACACAAGCAAAGAAGGCAAAAAACCCATTATACTTATAGAAATAAAATAGGCCAGAGATATCAGCCAAAACAACATTTTTTTTTCTTATTTTTATAAAAATGTAGGAGCTCAAATATATGTCCTAAAGTAATAAATCACTCACTTGTACTGTAGTTACTACTTATTTCAGGTCTTGAAATTTATAATGGAATAAATTGAATTCATTTTTTATCTCTGCTTCTGTCTCTTTGTGTGTTTGTGTATGTGTACGCTGTGTCAGAGGGCACACTAAATAAAATAGCAAATATAATCTTAGCTTCAGATCATTGCTATTTGCGATATTTTTGTATTGCTGGGTTCCTATTTTTTAACACATTTATTCATAAATTTTTTATTCATTCAATAAATATTTATTGAGTGATTGTCATGCTCCCCACTTGATGCTGGATATATATATATATATTTTTTTTTTTTTTTTTTTTTTTTTTTTTTTTTTTTTTTTTCAACTAATTTTTTTTAAAAAACCATAAATAAAATAATTGGGTAATGTTTTATAAAAAAAATGTAATTT
>CAUYPK010000755.1:0-18304 GCA_963574355.1 Loris lydekkerianus | reverse complement strand
ACTATGGGGAAAGGGCCAAGGAAGGGGAAGGGAGGGGGGAGGTTTTGGTGGAGGGAGGGTAATGGGTGGGGCCACATCTATGGTGCATCTTAGAGTGGGTACAGGTGATTGCACTAATGTACACAGCTATGATTTAACAATTAAAAAAAAAAGAAAAAAAATAAAATGCAAAAGCATATACTATGGCATTAGTTATGACCTATTTAAAATTTTAGACATTTCTAAGTTTAAAAGTGTGCCTTGCTCTACTTTAAAACTCACCTCCTTCAATACGTTTGGTTTCTCGAAGAGTTGGTGTATTAATCAAACTTTAATATGATGAAGGACGTCTTACAAAATGGACACAGATTAGACAGTTTATTTTGTCTTCAGTTTATTGCTATAATTTAGTGCTCTAGAGAGGTATTGCTGAGATGCCTGCCCTGAGAATGAAATGCGTTTCTTTTATTTTCCAAGTGTTAGCAGCTATAAGAGTAGAAGTGCTATCTTTGCCTTAATAGCAGTTTAAAAGGGCCCAGTGGCCAAAATAGTCTACAGATATCCCATGAAGTAACTAACCTCTCTGCTGGATGATAAAATCTAAATTTCTATTCAGAAATAGGATCCAAGTCTATGTTTCACAAAATAATTGATTTTTCACAAGGAATCGCCATTGTCATTTCTTTAAAAACAAACTCAACTGATGCATTTAGTATTAACTGCAGAAAATATAGTTTAAATAATCATTTAAACTGAACCCTTTTTTGCACATACTGGAGACAGGGAATAGTTTTTGAGTTAATCCAGATCATTCCACTGGTTGTTTTTCTGTTCCATCTCAGCAGATTTATCAGTAATTTCTCCATAAGATTGTATTTATTCTTAGTTACACATAATAATGACAAGAATTCTCCACTATTCCTTAAAGAGATATCCTCAGGGCTGCATTTGCCATTTTGCATTTCAGTTTTTATTCTCTGATCTCTCCTACGGATTACTTACTCCTAAGGAGAGAGATTCTTCCTATGGCTGGTGGGCCAACTTCTCAGAAAACTATGTATTAAAAGAAATTCATGAACAACCACCAACAGTCTGGCCCAAGATCAACTTAGACGTGTCTACAAGCTTCTCTCTCCCCGTCTTCCATCCCCCTGCAGAGTTGCCAGGGCTACTGTAGACTAAAACAGTGAATGAGACACTGAAGGAATCCAGATTGGACTTCGCAGCTGAAAAATGTGTGGCTTAGCCTCTTAGCTGCTTACTTAAAGAGGCACAGATGCCTTCCTGAAAGCTGCACAGAAGGTGAGAAACTTTATTTTAAAGCTTCATCTGTGCAGAAAAAGAAATGAAGACACACCCCTTAGTTTATTAAGTTTGTTTATTAAACTAAGCATAGTGACAAAGGGCTGAGGAAATCCTAATGGAATTCTTCAGTTTAGTCATTGTATTGGTCATGCATCAAATGAAAGGGATTCATAGGATCACAGATTTAGGAAAGATGGTCTCCATTTAACTTATTAGGTCTAAATTACCCTTGTGATACTATGTGTGCAATTTGTTCATTACCTATATTCTATTTGAATAAACTTTTTCTCGTCATTTCAGTTAATTACGCCTACACGGTATATCTCAAATATTTAACTATAGTCAAAATGTGTGAATATTTAAATACTTTTGAACTTATCATTCGAAAACTAATTATCAAATTTTTCCTAAGAAAAATGCACAATCAACGTTTGTTTTCGAAGCAAAATGGCACAAAGGTAATCCCCAATGCATGATTATAAAATTTATTTTTTTGTGTAAACATTTATAACATTCTGCCCATATCAGCTTTCTATTGACTTAAAGTTTTAGGAATGGTTTATATGAAATAAGTAATTGAGGGAGAAGGATAACATCTGCTTGGCCATGTGGATATGTGAAACTAATTCTAGGAATAAATAAGTAGAATAAAAGATGACATAACTAGATCATCTCCCCTCTTTGTCAGATGTGAGATCTCTAGAGTAAAAAACTTACAGGCTGGCGTATTTATTTATTCCATATATTTTATTCAGCATCTACTCTATGAAAGACACTGAGTAAGATACCAAGATTCAAAGAAATAGCAAGATTTGAAATGACCATGTGCCTTTCCCTAAGAAGCTCACAGTCTAGTTGGCCTAGGAAGGTTTAGCAATTCATCATTAAAATGCACAGCCATTTGCATTGCCTTAGTACCAGGTACAGTTTACTGTAAGATTACAGGAATGGTCATTAACTACTGGAGACAAGTCAGGAAATATCCCCTCAGTGGGATTTATTTTTAGAATCATTAAAAGGGATGTTCCTAAGGAGGAGATGGGCATTTCTTTTTTTTTTTTTTTTGTGGAAGAGGAAAGACAGATGGAAGAGTTAGACCTCATTAAGGGACACTGCAGAAATGAAAACCTAAGTGCTACAGAGGGAGATAGTGATGAGTAGCAGGTCTATCTGTAGACTGCTGGACAGCATAGGGGTTGGTGGTAACAGCTAGTGTGGAGGACTGAAGTTACACAGTCAGGTGTGACTACACCGATCATAAAACTTTCAGATGCCAGAGGCTTTTCTGAGGAGAAAATAAATACCAGAGAATCTGAATTCTGGGAAGACGGGAGAAGTGGATAAATTAAAACTTGGAGTTGCCTGCATAACAAATATTGAGAAACATAGCTCCTTCTACCACTGTGTCAACATACTACCCAAAACTTTCAGATAGGAAATTATAATTTTCTTCTATGGGGAAATTGAATATCCATAGAGAAAATGCTTACTGGGCATTTCTTATGAAGGACTCCGTCATACAATGGCACGGATAATAGTGCAGGTGCTGCAAGGAGCAAATGTTGTTTAGTATGGCAAGTCCAGAGCACCTTTGGGAAAACACTGAGGGGTGAGGCTCTCCTCACAGAGGTTAAAGTGTAAATGCTTTTATGGACCATGTTTAAAGAAATCTAGTGCATTTTGTAGGAGAATGTATACGTTTGGAGAATGACAAGATTAGATCTTCCTTTTGATATGTGTTTGAAGAAATTGGAGAAAGAGATTATGAAAGTGGCACTGCCACAAGAGATGAGCTAAGAGTTCACATGCATATATCAGGATTTCAACCAACGGCGCACTCAACCCAGGATAAATCAAAGAGGGTGTGCCCAAGAATGAATGTCAAAAATATGGGCAGAGTGTAGGGAAATCACAAAAGAGGGTTCGAATCAGCACTAGGAGCAAAGGGATGAGTCGAATGAGAGGTTATAAAAATTTAGGGAAAGAGTCATGCGAAGTAGATGGTCTCAAAAGCACCAGTGACCCTCTGTAACAATATAGGCATCCTTGGAGACCTCATGGGGAGGAAACCAATGGTTTAATTATCCTAACCTGAATATCTTCCCTCCTTCCAGTCTCTTTCTATGGCTCTCTATTAGCCAAACCCAGTGTGAAACCAGACAGCTTGTCCTCCAGGGTGCAGAGCCAGTTAGAGAAGGCTGAGGAGTGAATCTGCAGCAAAGACATCTAGTACTGTCATGATTCTAAGTGAATAACATAAGCAAAAATTCTTAGGGTTAGAGATGAGGATGATATTTAAAAAATACAGAAAAAGAATATCTCAGATATTATCTACTTGTATTAAATGTGTACTAATTAGTGATCAAATATAACTTCAAATTTCTAGCTTAGGTAATTTAGGAGATGCAAGTGTCGGTGCTGGTGATACATTACCATCCATGTGTTCCCTCTACTGATCTGGGTTATTTCATTCTCAATTCTAGAATATCCTCTTATTTAGGCTCATCCTCTTTTAAAATTCACAATAGTAAATCAACTATAACTCTTCTTGCCCTATCATCTGCCTTGTCATTTTTGTGGTTCACTGAACACTGAGTCCTAGATTGCAGATCTTGCCTTTGCCCCTGTATGAGTCTATGTGGACTTAGACTTATCAAGAATTAAGTCTTATTTCAGCTACTCCATATCTAGATGACACCTGGGTCTTGGCATTACCCAGAACTTCTCTGTACTTTAGAAACACTTTCTTAATGACACCTTCTTAATTATGTCTAGGAAATATTGCACATTAGAGTTAAGTCTGACTAGTTCTTGTTTTTCTAGCCCTCTTATAAGTCTTATGTAATTATCTAAATCCATTAATTAAACTTTGTACAATATACACTGGTGGCTTAGAGGAAAGAAGACTATTTTGCTTCTCAAGTATAGTATTCACAAAGAAAGTAAATGTGACATATAACTTGAATACTGAAAGACTGGAAGTTCGTTAGTTTTACAAAAGGCAGAATGGAATTCTAAGCAGAGAGAATATTGTGCTCGACCATATGGAGATATAAAATACAATGCATGTTAGGAATTGCAAGTAGTCCATTGCTAAATAAGATTATGGGGTAGAGAATGGCAGAATCCTAAAGTAGAAATTATAAAGACAATTTAACTGGGCAAATCTCATTTTTAAAATCATTAGAAGCACTAGAATGTAAATTTGGAAAATGAATTATTATTGTCAATAAATTAATTTAGTAACAGATATTTTATAGATACACAATGTATCTTCATTCAATATATTTAGATAGGCAGATATAATAATTATATAATAATCACAGAGTTGACCACCCAAGGAACTGTAACAAACTGGTCAACATATAGAGGTGGTCAACATAAGGAACTAGGTCTACAGTACTGATACATGCGTGTGGTGCATGTCTGGCCTATGAAAATCTGATCAACTGAAGGAGGTGGTCAATGTACAGAGGGGGTCAACTATGGAGGTTCTATTGTATATGGACAATGATCTTATTTGTTGCATTAGCCATCTTGGACTGTCATAACAAAATACCACAGACTGGACAGTTTAAACAACAGAAATCTATTTTTTTCATAGCTCTGGAGGCTGGAAAGTCCAACACCAAGCAAGCTCTCTGATATCTCTTCTTATAAAAACTTGAGTCCTATTGGATCAGAGCCCTACCCTTATGACTTCAATTAGTTTAATTTACTTCCTTCCTCCAAATACAGCCACACTTGAAATTAAGATCTCAACATATGACTTTGGAGTGTGTATTGGGGGGAGGGCACAAACATTCAGTTCATAACATGTATCTACATCTAAGGTGTTAAGATAGTGAGGCCAATTATTCTTCAAAAATATTCGGCCACTTAATTAGATGCATCAGCCACTTTTGTCAAATGCTAAACTTCATTCTCTGTAGCTTAGTACTAAATAGAAAGTATACTTGTTAAGGTTTCAGATCAAAGTATATAGAGTTGATTTTCACATTTCTTGCATTCTTCTTTGCACAGTAGTTGAGTTCTGAATGCTTTTTTTTTTTTTTTAAGTAAAAGATTTTCCTTAGCAGATGTCTGTGACAGATTGTGTAAAGTGACACCATTGATAGGTGGATGCTGTTGAGTAGAGAGAGGCTGCTTCTCTCCAAGAGTCTGCCAGACCAGAACAGCAGCTAAACTAGTCCTTTATGAACAGTTTAGTGACTCTAGTAAACTCAAAATTTATGGCACACCAGCTCACTAATAGCAAGTTTCATAAAATGCCAGGACTGTTTTCCTCTCTATCTTTGGATGAGAATCTTCACTTAACCAGATTAGTAGCATCACAATCCCATTGTTCCTACTAATTTAACCAGGGAGTGTTGTGTGCCATTCATCTTGTGTTTATTTTCTGTTACAAATTTACAAAATTTACTTAAAATGAATGAAAATTTTGCATTGTCTACTATATTTGAATCATTTTGCTTTGCAAGCCACACAAAGCATTTTAATGTCAAATGAGCTATGATTGGAGCTCAGAGTAGCTTCACTGTCAGCTCTCTAGTTTATCCAGATGGAGCTGGTTTCACTCAATGTGTCATTTTTATATTCAATGAAAAATTTCACCCTTAAGTGCCAAAGAAAAATGAATTTTTTAATCCTTTGTGAATAAACTTAAGCTCTCTTCAAAGCATTAAAAATGTTAGGGAAAAACCACAGAGCTTTCTACATTAATACATCCATATTTGGAGGTTATTCTAATGCATTTACCTAGCATGTTTAATTTTCCTTATATTTTGTTATTTTTTAATTTTTTCTATTTTTATCTATTACGGTGACTTCCCTAAAATTGACCATCAGCATCAATTTTTACTTTGGCCTAATTAGAACAACTTAGGACAATTTCTTCTTCTACCCTAGGAGATAAATCTTCTGTGTCAACACATTTTCTTCCCTGGTGCTTCTTGGCAAAGGAAGGGTGAAGATCCTGGACTTCCAAACTGTGGGCTGGTGATTAATGATCCTGGAGAAAGTACTTCTAATTGCTATAAATGAGCTCGTCATGCTTCTATCTGAGCACCCTGATCATGGCACTGTCACTGTCTCTTTACACCTGTCTCCACCATTAGATAGAACTCCTCAGGCAAGGAGTGTGTTCAATACAGCTTTACATTCCCAGGATCTAGCACACTGCATGGTACATATGAACAGCAAAATGTTTAATTTCAAGAAATTGTATTTGGGAGTGTTTAAGAGCATGGTCTTCTAAGTCAAAAGACCTCATTTTGAGCTCTGCCTTTGCCACTGACACCTGAGTCACCTTGGAAAAAACGTAGTAAACATTCTTTGTTTTGTTTTTATTCTTATCATCATTCCTCTTCTCTTATTTCTGTTGCAAAATTCTGATTTTTTTTTTTTTTGCCTCCTGTCAGGAGACGAGGATATGGATTGAATAGTCTGACCCCAACTCCATCTGGAAAGATGGTTTTGTTAGGTAAATAGGAATCCAACTTTCCTAGGAAAAAAGAACAAGGGCAGGGCTGTGGGCCCTATCTTAGTGCTGCCCACTCCAGTGCTGTCCTGAGTGATTGCCCACACCTGGGGAGGAAGGCACGCCCTAACAATCCACCAATCAGAACTTAGGGTGCCAACTGCAAAAGGAATGTAGGGACTCTCTAGCCCACGGTCAAGCTGAATAGGTAGAATAGAGTCTTGAAGGTGACCTGGAACAGTCTTAAGGATAATTATCTGGTCATTAGCTTAAATCTACACCTGGTTTGCACTCCTTAATGTGTGTTCTGGGAGGCAATGGAAGGTCCACATGTGCAGTGAAACTCTGGTTCCCAGGTGACTTCTGAACCACAAGGTAGGCCTGACTAGGCAGCATAAAACAGAACCCCAGGTCATAACCATAGAGCCCCTTTCTTGTCATGACAATAGAGGCCCATGTATCTATGGCAAATGTATCTTGCTTTGTAAACTTGTATTTTGCTGTTACTTTGTAAGCCCATCTTTCTCTTCCTCAGTAAACTTTGCTTCACATTTGCCTTACTTTGGGTTGTCTGGTTATTCTTTGGCCAAAAGTATTCCAAAAACCAAGGATGTAGACAGCTGCCTGAAACCTGGAAGTTGTGTGATCCAGGATTAATAATCCAGACATTCGTCCACTGATGATTTGCCAGGCTCAAAGAGAGGACCGTCACTCAAGTCAGCCTTTTGAGAGTAAGCCTGGGGGTTTGCAAAAGTGTGTAGAAGAGACAGACTCTTTTCAGCTAAGAGATAGCAGAAGGTGTGAGGCAAAGCCAGAATGTGTAGTTGTCTTCCCAGAAGAAAGAGTCATGATATAAATAGATTGTATAATAGTTTTGAAACAACCTATGGTGCATATTGCAAGGGTACATGTCGGATCTATTAAGTATAGAGTATAAATGTCTTAACACAATAATTAAGTAAATGAGGGGAGGGACATATTAACCAGTATGATGTAAACATTCCAAATGTTTACATATATTTCATACATATATGAAATCAGCATGATCTACCTCTTTATGATTTAATAAAGAAAAAAAGATTTGGTAAAACAAAAATAAGGAAATTGTTATTAAAAAAAATAGATTGTATCAGGTTCAGATAAAATTGCCTGAAATCTACCTCTGGTATTTACATATATACAAATCAATACACTCTTTTGTTTTAAACATAAAGGCTTTTGAGTTAGATTCTCTGATACTTGTAATTGAAAGACTCCTGACTAATTGATCAGACTCATTGTCTAGATGTGTAAAATGGGGATAATATGGCATTTACAACTGGATTAAGGGGTTTTAATAATGTAATTTAAGATTATATATTATATATTAATAATTATAAATGTAATAGCTAACACTTTGATAGTTTTATGTGCCAAGCCATTGTTCTAAATGCTTTATAAACATTAACTCATTAATCCCTGCTGATGAAGAAATTCATTCTTATTTTAAATTTCTGCAAGCTAATAGAGCTTACATCTATTTTATTTTATTTTTGTGCTTTCTAAATTCCTGTATTCTACTTTAAATGCTCCAGCACCATTTTTACTCTTGACCTATACGTGGGACTCAGTCTATTTTCCTGAGTTTGACCCAAAGCAAATAAAAATACTCATACAAAGTTTTGTGGCTATAAGAAATTTTCGGGAGGTGGAAGAAGTTTTATATTTCAGTAAAAAAAAAAAAAAAAAAAGCAGTTTTCCATTGAATAGTAGACTCTTCTATTCAAAAAATAAAAGTTCTTTGGCCACCATATTAATTATTCCCTTTTTTATTAAATCAATCTCTTATTTTTAATCCCTCCACCCCTTAATTTTTGTGAAAAAATTAAAGACTCACTGAAAACAAACAACTACATAGCAAATTCTTCCTATTCTTTTTGCAGGGGTTTCTTTTCTACCCCCAACCTTAGCTCTGGACTTACTTGTTCTCCAGAAACCACAAATCATTTTGGTTTATAAGCCAATATACAATATATTTTGTATTCACCTGAAAATGATCCCTAGGGAAAGTCCCATTCTGTTCCTCTGAGTGTTGTTGGACTATGGGGGAGAACAATTTTCATTTTGTTTTGTTCTTTTATTGACATGATTTAAAATTACTGGGATGGAGTTGGGGAACAGATTTATATTACCTTCCCCACTAACCCCTGATACTAAAATTCTTTTGGGAATATAGACTTTTATTCTAAAATATGATTATTACTAATGTCACATCACCTAAAATTATGCAAAGGTATAAGCAACTAACATGCATGTTTAGATTTCACAATCCTATAACTGAAAAATCTAGTCACACATCCCCCAATTTTTGTTTTAGCTCCCACCTATGCATTAGGACCTTCCATTCCCCTTGCGAAGTTTTGCAACAAATTGTGGGACTTTGTATGTGCTGAGATAGCACACCTTCTGAAAACATGAATGTGGTTTCAATATTCCATGATTTCCCAAAGCTTCCAGTTCCCCTTGGTCTCATAAAGCAAGGGAAATGAAAAAAGAAGGGAGTTGGCCTCCCATGAAACACTGGGCCCCTTAATTTTTTTTTTTTTTTCACTTAAGCACTGAAGTTGCAATTCTTGACTTCAAAAAGCCTCTAAAGAAAGCAACATCTTCATCTTCTCTTTTAACAGCTCTTTGCTTTACACAGTGACTCTCACTGATGATAGGGAAAAAAGAAGACCCATTAGCTCAGGAAGCTTCCTTAACACAAACTCCACACGTCTTCTCACATATAGTAAGTATGCTGACTAAGAGCAGCTTCTGCAGGAGTGTCACAAACTTCAGGAACACCTGGGTGAAAAGGACTGAGACTTCTCCTGGGATATTAGTAAACCCAGTTGTAGAGTACAATCACCTTAAGAGTTTCCAAAAATCCCTATGTCCTGAGAACCAAACCAAACCCATTAAATAAGAATAGCTACAAGTGGCACTGGGTTTGAGTTTTTGTTTTGTTTTGCTTTATTTTGCTTTGTTTTATTTCTTAGCTTCTATATTAATTAGCTTTAGCTGCCATAACAAACTTCCAACAACTGGATAACTTAAATCACAGAAATTTAGTTTCTCACAATTCCAGAGGCTAAGAAGGCCAAAATCAAGGTGTCAGCAAGAAAGGTTTAATTTGAAGTCTATCCTCTGGGCTTGGAGGTGGCTGCCATCTCCCTGTGTTCTCCTATGATCTCTTCTTTATGAGCTCAAGGAGAGAGAGCAAGTTCTCTGGGGTCTTACAAGGGCACTAATCCCATCCTGAGGATTTCCCCCCTCATGACCTCATATAACCCTATTTACCTCTCTCAGGCCCCTCCTTGAAATGCTACCACATTGAGTGTTAGGGTTTCAACATATGAGTTTTGGGGGAACATAAACATTAAGTTCATCACAGCTTTCCAGGTGGCTCCAACATGCTATGAGAATAAAACCATGGTTTTATGGGCTGTATCGAGAAGGAAAAATATCTTCTCTCTGCCCTTTCCTAGGTTCGTGACAGTGGCTTCCATAACAAAAAACAGGTTAACAAGAGAAATGGATGCAAATTTATGGGATACGTTCTATGTGATGGACACTTTCATAAAGAAAGACCCAAAGAAGTAGTTTAATTTATATATTTTTATGGTTCATTTAATGAAGAGTGGACAGTCATGGAGAACTAGCATTGGAACCAAGAGTATGATCAAATGGTAATAAATTAGAAACACTTAGTAAGGCTTGTTTGTTAACATTCTTCTCTGTGCCCTTGTGTCTTCAGAGATAAGAATGTTTCTCTCCAGATAGTGGAAGAGTACCTCTTGAATGAGAAAGAGTCTTCTGACCTGATTCTTTCTAGGGGTTAGGATCTGCTTGAGGGAGAAAGGATGAGGATGAGAGTGATTGATATTCCTGCTGCTGCAGTTTTCCCAAATTCTTTCAGCAGAAACACTTTGGGGTAGTGTATCCTGAGTCCTATCAGCTGCAAACCAACCATCGGATTGTTTTGTTTTTAACTTTCTTTTGTCCCATTTGGCTTTTGTATGTAATATAAAGATTTGCATGAGAAGGGTACTCCATAAATATTTGCTGAATAAACAGATATGCTATATAAAACAGAGGCCTTACAATAATACTATTGTCAAACCTTTGAAGCTTTATGCAAATCACTGATTTGGAATTTTGAAACTTACTCTGGGTTGCTAGAGAGCGTTTCTTTCTACTTTTACTGCCAAATTCCACAAAAGATAATTTTACATTAACATAATTATAAACGGAAATACCAAACAAAATCATCAGACTTACACAAGGCAAATTCAATTATGGTTACAAAAAACCATGACCGTGAGACACGTGTCAACAGATAAATGATTTACAGATTGGTTAAAAATAAATTATAAAATCATGCTCTCATTTCTGAGTAGTTCAAGAAATATCAAGTAAATTATCCTATAGACCACAGTGGATACAGCAAGAAACAAGAAAAGAGACTGTCCATTCAATTGTTTCTCAAATGAGGATTTTTCTTGGTATGTGTGCAAATTAGAGTCAGCTTGTAGTCTAACAGAAAGTATCTTGAAGTGTCTTTCAGTACCACACACTGAGTGACACTAAATTTCAAATTATGTTCATTCAGTAATTTGGAATGGATTAATGTATTTCCAGTTATTTATGAAGGGTCCAGAAGATGCTTGTAATTCTTTCTAACCCTAGTCATGTTACCACAAGATGCAGGAAGATTCAGTTACTTTATGGAGCCAGTCATTTCATTTCTGATTTCAAACATTTTCAGCTGCAAAATATTATCTTCCTATGATTAAAAAAATCAGTAGAAAACCATTAAAATCCACAGACATGAACTTAAGTGTTATTTTTAACTTCCTGAAAATTAATATATCGTTTTAATAAACTGTACTACTGAATGTCACTATGAAGAATCATCTGCCAGTGTTCACACGTTCAAGAGAATGTATTAACATTTATTACTGCAAATGTCCTCATTAATATTGTATAGAATAGCTGGCACAAAAAGGGGGCATTAAATCTCCAAAAGGCTGCTGTCTTGTTTATATAATGCCTTTAGTTGAATTTTATAGTAGCAGTAGAGGATCAAGTTTGCAGGTGATTCCACTGAATTTTTGGAAGATATAGAGTAGGCGTCCTCAAACTTTTTAAACAGGGGCCCAATTCACTGTCCCTCAGACCGTTGGAGGGCCGGACTACAGTTAAAAAACAAAACAAAACAAAAAAAACTATGAACAAATTCCTTTGCACACTGCACATATCTTATTTTGAAGTAAAAAAACAAAACAGGAACAAATACAATCACACCGCCTCATGTGGCCCGCGGGCTGCAGTTTGAGGACCCCTGATATAGAGAATAGTCACTATTCTTTAATTCTCTCATTGTTTCTTACCTTTCCCATAATAAATATGGTAGAACCTCTGGAAGTTGACCATCCAAGGGACTGTGACAAACTGTTTAACACACAGAGGTGGTCAACATACCACCGGAACTATGTACTGTTCTAATATGCACATGTCGTTCACGTCCAGTCTATGAAATTTAGGTCAACTTAAGAAGATGGTCAATGATGAAAACCTTGGCAGGTTTCTATGATGTACTTTCAGCTTTAACTTTTGCTGAGCTTTGTTATTTCAACTATCATGATGTGGGCATCTGCAAAGCTGTTGCCATGCTGTAGAAGCTCTGATCTTTTTGACTTAATACCTTAAGAATTGATTATATGTCTCTTTACTTCCGCTTTGTCTTACCATTCAACTTGTAATAAGGAAGAAATAGATAAGTCCATTGGTGGAACAACTTCTTGTCATAATCACATGGTTATTTTCAAAATTAAATATTTGAGGAAAAGAAAAAAAAAAAAGGAGGTGGTCAATGTAGGGAGGTGGTTAACTATGGAGGCTCTACTATATAAAATACAGTAATCAGTAAAAAGATAGTGTTTTGGTTACAAAAAATAGATAAGTAACCTTTAAAAGAACACTGAACAGGTAGTTCATTCTGTTAAAATAGTCAGCATCTCCCGTATGTTTAGACACTGCTAGACATTATGAGTGTTTGGGAAACTTTTTCTTCCTTTGTGTCTTTTCTATAGAGCGGCACTTTCCACCAGAATGTTCTATGACAATGAAAATGTTCTCTTTCTCCTGCATTGCCCTATATGATCACCCCTCATTACATGGGGCTTTGATCATTGAAATGTGCCTACTAACACTGAAGAAATAGATTCTAATTTTAGGTAATTTTAATTAATGCAGATTTACATTTCGGTAGTCACACATGACTCATGCCTACACAAAATGGGTGGAGTGGTGAAGTAGCTATAGAGGTGATCAAGCTAAAAACTCATTTTCTCAATGTCCCTTTGCAATTGTGTGATGCAGTCTCATCAGTCCCAACCACGACCGATGAGACTGCATCTGTCAGGGTGTGGTCACGAAAGCAGAGGCACTTGAGATGTAACAATAATAATAAGACGGATACGATGGCTGTACACAGTGGGAAGGGCTGAGGGCTTTCATTTATCAGTCGGGGATGTGCTCTGCAGCCTGAAGCAGCTTTTAGGAAATCCTCACAAGGACGGCAGAGAAGCTGCCACCTCTGTGCTCACCTGTCTACACGCCAGGCTGATCTAGCTCAGGACCCCAAAGCCAAGAAGTGCTTGTTAAGGATCTCACAGACTTCCTGCAGGGACTTGATTCTCAATTGAACTCCTGGAGACATGATAAATTATCTCCAATTAGCTCAGCTGCTACTTAGAGCTACTGTTAGATAATAAGTGCTCCTCCAGCTCTGCTCCTCATCTTGCCGGCTAGCAGGGTCCCTCACGGGAAGAATTGGAACTGGAGTCATATTGGAGAGATTCTGGAAGATACAGCTGTGGGCTTCCCCACTGTGGCGTAGGGGAGGATGTGCAAGGGGTCTGGGAAGGACACCGGTTTGAAAAGAGCCTTCCTGGCTCAGAGACTTAAGGAATGCGTCCTTATCAGGGTATCCTATTCCTGTTACCTGAACTGGGCAGGGCAGGAAGACTTGTGACAAGGAAGCAACAAGCATGTGGGTGGCAGTGTAGACTGTATGGTGGTGAAGAGAAAAGATGGGGGGGGGGGGTGCTAGTTACTGTACCAGCACAGGACTTGGTCGGATCTGTTGCTGCTGTTGTTAAATCAGAGAAACAAATCCACAGGAATTGACTTTTTTGTTCATATAATAGAAAACATTCCTAAATGATACAGGAGAAATGCAAAATTAAGACTTTATATCCCCCTAAGAAAATTCACATTTAACAATTTTATTTAATCATCATTTATATTTGTAGCCATCATTTCATGTTGTTCCTTCATTTTTTGGGGGGGGTGTGGGGGTTCTTTTTTCCTCTGCTCTCCCTCTCCCTCCACCCCCAACTAACTTTCATTATCCACTAAATATTTGACAAGACCCTACTGTGGACTCTGTATTAGGCACTGGACAAGAAAGATGCCTGTTGCTTTTTTTAAAAAATGTTTTTGAAATAACAGTGAGCTAACTTTAATTTTTAGCTGTATCTGTTTTTAAAAAGATTATGTCACGGTTTCATCTTCAATTTATAATTTTCTGAAAGACTGCCAGGAAACATTACATTTCCCCCAGACTTCTATTACTCAAAGTAGGATTGAGGAAAAGCAAGATCAGTCTAACCTGGAAGCTTGCAAGAGAAGCAGAGCCCCAACTGTAAGAAGGAGCCTTGCTTTAAGATTGGGGGAAGAGTGAGGGGGGAAATGGTATGCATAATCTGATTTCAGAAATGCAAGAATGTGAAAAATGTACAATTTAGGGCAGAAGAAATAAAATTTATATAAAATACTTATAAAATTACTCTTGCCTTATTAGTCAGAGATGTCAAAAGATTCCAAAATTGATCTCCAAAGCTGATCATACACTTGAGGGTAATCAGAATTTTGTACCGACGAAGTGAGAGTTTGTGGTGGTGTAAGACCTAGTAGGAAAATAACAGCCCTTTCTTCCTTTAGGTTCCTGTTGAGGACTCTGGGAACTCTGCCTTCTTTAAATCTTCTTTTCAGGAGGCCTTGAAACTTTGCCGCTTGGTCCTGCCTGGCAGCTCAGCTCCATGCATGGGAATTTCATTCTCTCTTCTCCCCTGAGGGGTGTTTTGTGGTCCACCTCTGGCTTCAGTCTCTTCCCCTTTTGGATTTTCTCATTCTATGAAAAACTGTTAATTACTTGCACTCTTGTCAGGAGAGGATATTCTAGAAGAAGGTCCAAAATTCAGTTTTATTAAAAATAACCCAGAACCCTGATAAACCCTACAGCATGGTGATGATTCACAAAGAGAATAACATTAATGCCCTCTCTGACAAGTCCAAGGCTAAAGATTTCCCTTTAAATGGCTAATTGTTTTCAAGGTTGTGCCACCTGCTTATCAGGATAAATATCTACCAGGATCTACCCAGACCCATGCAAAGATGACAATGATTCCTTATAATTCCCAAACAAGGGATTTGACATGAGCATACCATTTCCAAATTCCTTCTCCGTGACAACTTTCCATTTTGTTGTTGTGATACTCTTGCTGTTGACTTTTTTCTCCCAGACAAACTACCATGGCATACTGTCACTGGCAACATTTCAATGGGAAGTAAAAGCTAATGGTACACGAAAAGGGAGCAAATTCTCTGAGTTACTCTACCTTGGGGATCATAACCACAAAAGGAGTAAATTCACTATTAGAGAAGTTGAATGCTGACCCACTGGAGTAACATGCATTCTTTCAATTTGTTCTGAGAAACAGGACATTCAGACACAGATGCAAAACTTTAATAATGTCACAGAAGCATCGATATTTTTAAAATAGTCAATGATAAGAGTGAATAATTTCATCATCTTTTTGATTAGAAATATTTGATAGGTTCCCTTTGTCTAAAGAGATAAATTCCACATTTCAGAACATGGCCACAGTGGACTTAGGGTACCACACACTGTATGCTATCCATGCATGGACTTAGGCTACCACACTCTCTATGCTATCTGTGCATGACTTAGGGTACCATACTCTCTATGCTATCTGTGCATGACTTAGGGTACCACACTCTCTATGCTATCCGTGCATGGACTTAGGGTACCATGCTCTCTATGCTATCTGTGTAGCTCCCTTTTCCATGCCCATACATTGCACGCCCTGCCTCACCATGCCCTCTTCACCATTCAAGACAGATGCCCTCTGCTCCCAGGATTCCCTGCCTAACACTTTCTTCTGCCTTCTTCTTCTGCCCTTCTGTATTAGCAAACTAGTACTAATTCTTCAGGTTATAGCTCAAAAAAGGACATCCTTTTCCCCTATCAGTAATGGCCTCTATCACATTATAATCTATTCAGTTACCTTATTTTTTTCCTTCTCTCTCACTAGAATCTATGCTCTAAAACAGAATGAAAGGTTTTACTTATCCCTGTATCTATAATATTATGTCTGGCATGTGGGAAGTGCTCATGAAATGTTTAATAAATTATTTTCTCTATTAGCTTAGACCACATTAAGCTATAATAGAAACAAAAACAAAGCTTAGAACTCAGAGATCCTAGACAACCAAGGGTTATTTCTAGCATAAGTTACATACCTATCACAGGTCAGCTGTGGTGTGGTGCCATCTTGTCTTCCTCCCAGGTCCCAGGCTAAAGAAAGTCCATCGCTGAGACTCAAGAGAGAGCAAGGAAGAAATGGTCAAATGACAAAATGATTCTTAAAGCTTCTTTTTGAAAGTGTATTGACCAAAGTGAATCATACAGGATATGGCAATAAAATCTTTCTACAGGGAAAGACAGGAACTATTCTAAATAATAATTTAATTTTCCATAATAACTCAGAACTTATGAGTCACTTACTACATAATAGGCATGGTGCTAAGTTCTCTACAGTAATTACTGGCATTACAAGGAACTTGGGAGGCTCCCAGAGGGTAAATAATTTATCAAGTCATGCAGCTAGTAACTGACAGAGCCTAGTGATACAGTTTAAATTGAAGATTAAACATTTGGGCTTTCATAGTGCTTTGCAATAAATGATTTACTAAATAAATATAATTCTCAAGAAAAGGAGCAGAACTGCCTGTGGAAGCCACAGTTTTGGTTAGTAGCTGTATAATAAAGTACACAGGCTCTCACAGTCTGTCACACATCTTTGTCTAGGGCTGTTGTTTCAACCAGGGCCAGTCTTGCTCAGCAAGGGACATTTGGCAATGTACAGAGATATTTTTGGCTGTCACCACTTGCAGGACTGGGGGTGACAGTTGTTTGCTCTGCCATCCTGCTGGTAGAGGCCACGGATGCAGTAAACATGCTGCAAAGCACAGGATGGTCCCCCCCAAACCAAAAATTATCCAGTGCAAAATGTCAATAGCATCAAGATAGGAAATCCTGAGTCTAGGGTGTGGTAAAAGTGTTTGGGTCACCTTTAAATGTGAGGCTTTCTTCTTAAATAAATAATGAGAGGAAGCTATTTTCTAGCTTGGTTAGACCCATCTCATTAATTTTTACTCCACATCAATTAAAAACACCCCCAATTTTTGAGGAGTTCAAGTAGTCCTAAAAGTTATCCCTTATTTATTTAGGAACAATTCAAGCTGTATGCATATTTAGAAGGATGACATCATTCCATTGGAAGGTGACATTTGGACGATAGGCTGGGAGCCTCACAGGACGTGGTCGCCGGGCTAGCAGCTGAAGAGGCGGGAGCTGCTGAGAGCTTGCTTGGCTGTTAGAACCAAATCACTTTTGATACACTCTAGCCACATTTTCCTCTCCCACCTTTCTACTTTATATTAATTAGCTAATGAGTCAAGTGTTTTAATAGTGAAAATTCAGGTAAATAATCAGTACCATTAATGTTCCTTCTGACTCTTGTTGAACAAGAATAACTTGGTTTGCATAGTATAGGCAGTATTATTACCTTGTTATATTAGACTCTTTTTTTACCTCGATAAATTTAATGCCCATAATAACCTAAAGTTTTTAATTTTACTAAAAAGTTGAAGTGTGCATTTCAAGGTACTTTATAATATATCTAGGTCAACTTCACTGATCAATTTATATTCCAATTTTCTTTTGTTTACTTTTTTGAATCATATCAAATGATGTAAGTGGTGTCATCCTATAGCAACAAAATTCAGGAAGTATAAATTTTAATATAAATATACCTCAAGCATTTTTAGATGGTGACATAGATTGAACAATCAAATAATCATTATTTAATCAGTGTTGGAAACCCTTGCCTGCCATTTTGTTTATATAAACAAAATTGATTTGTTAATTCAGGCCAACAATAGTGAGGTTTTGAGAAAGTACCCTGGTGCAAAGGCTGTTAAGCTTTCTCTGTAAAGGACAGATATTTAAGTTGTGGGGGGGGGGGGGGGGACAAAATGCAACCACTCAAAACTCCCCCAGTGGCACAAAAATAGCCACAGAAATGTAAAAAAATAGAGTTGGTGGTGTTACCAAAAAATGCTGCAGGAAGGATCTTCTTGACTGCC
>CAUYPK010000754.1:0-27830 GCA_963574355.1 Loris lydekkerianus | reverse complement strand
TGTAATTATCATTATTTCAACAATATAGGTAATCTGGCACCCTCTTACATCAGTCAATGCTCTTTCAGTTGCAAGAGACAGCCCCTTCTTCTTTTCCCTCAAAATATCTTTGATTGGAAATAAAATAAAGAATCTTTTGGGTATACAAGGTTCAGAGATGTTACCAGCCACTGTTAATCTGAAGGGTCATTTCGAGCAGGGCACTGCTGGTCAGTTCCTAGCACGGCCGGATCAGCCCACCTGCCGACACCTGGAGATTGTCTATTCACTTCCAAGGCTACTGCGTAAATAAGTTGGAGAACCGTACGCTATGGTCTGGGTCTGCATAAATAAGTAGCCTTGCTGCATAAATAAGTTGGAGAACCGTACGCTATGGTCTGGGTCAAGGACCCAGGGCACTCTGTGCATGCAGTGAAGTGTTGACTAACTATAAATTTAGTCAGAATAAAAGTTCTTTGAAGATATATCACTTTAAAATAGGAAGATACTGTGTAACTTTGTAACCTATGAGGAGGAATCTGTTTACTGTGATGAGTAATAACACTGCTGATGTTGACTTTTACTATAACAATAAAAAGTAACGAAGGGAAAGAGGGGTCAGAACAGATCTTTGAGGAGATATCCTGGCTGTTCTCCTGCATTGTTTGATTTTCTGTAAATAGAAGTGAATCTGTTGATCTCTTATTTGCTTTTCCATTGATGGGCTTGGGTGACAGGCAGACACCTTGGTCCAGCAACAGAAACTGCGGAATCTAAGATCTTGAACAGGTCCTCAGGACCCAGTTTGTCCACTTTCTTATCTGGCATTTCTCTCTTCATAGCTCTTTCCTCAACTGTCTTCTGAATAGCCCTAGCAGAGCCGCTTTCTTCCATCAGTTTCAAAAAATGTCTTTGGCCATCTTCAAATTGATCCTCTGACCAGGGCGATTGGCTTTGGACTGGGGCTACAGGACCAGGTCAACTCCTCCAGACCCATAAAGAAGGGCAAAGGGAAAGGAGGCGTTTCCCTGACAGAGGTCTCCACCAGAAAGGCTGATGTGCACCTTATCCCCTTGTGGAAGCTGTGCTGCAGGTTCTCCTGTGAGTGACTGGGGAAGCAATCCTCTATCACAGGACTTTTGGCTTGCACAGTAGAGGGGGTGACTCGCTCATCCAGAATTCCCACAGTCTGTCCTGGAACTTCAGCTCTAGGTGGAATCCACGGTCAGTCCCCCAGTACTCCTCACATGACCCCGGAGAGGGAAGGATTCCTCTTCCTAACTATAAGACTACCATTCTCATCCATGTGGTCTTACCGAGACAGATGAGGGAACACAGCACACAGTACTGGGGACCTGGCTCTATCGGGTGCCAATTTGGCCTAGACTATTTCATTCCTTAACTACCGTTTAATCAACAACCTATTAGATTCCAGGCCATTCTGGGAATGTCAATTTCCTCTATATTCCTCAGTAAAGATGGAAGGGAGGACTCTCAGCCACTGTCCTGCCTGTTTTTCTTTCCAGATTCCTCAATAGAGGAATGAAAGATCAGTGTCCAAAGTGATTTAGGACAGCGTCAAATCCAACCAAGATATGAGAAAATAAAGGCTTAAAATGGTAAGGGGCTTTCCAAAAGCCAAACAGCCGATAATAAATAGGGAATGAATTTAAATAAATTCATGGGACTTTTAGATAAACATGCAATGCAGAAGAGAAGAAAAACTCCTGGAAACAGCTCATTAAAGCTGGAGAACTCGTCTGATGAGCAATAAAGCTCCAGTTCAGACACACCTGCGGAGCAGGCAGGGCGCTGTCTTCCACCACACACCCCTGATTATATCTCTCGCACCCTCCTCTTCATTGCCCTGGATGACTTCTATCTCAAAAAAACCTTGAAGATCTTGAAGATCCACTCATACACCAGGAATCACAGAGTCATTTTTCCCCGTCCAGTTTAGCGAGCGGCAGGAAACCAGGATCTCGGCGTCTGACGGGTCCTGTGTCACGCGGCTGTTAGCCTTGGCATCCTGTTGTTATTCCTTGCCTGGGCAACTGTGTCTGGCAGAAAACCACACAGGGAGTGAGGCCTGCCTTAAACACATTTGAAGCTTTCTGTCCGCATTTCTTGTGAGTGGCAGTTATTGAAGAGTGAAGAAAGAAATCTTCCAGAGCATTCTAGGGTAGAGAAAGGAAATGCCGTGGAAGAGGCTCCCTGCTGGTTCGTCCAAGTGCGGCTCACATGGTGGAAGAACGTGGCTAGACGTTAGCCAGATCCCACGCCTTCTGCCTGGGCACACAGCCAAACTGAATTTCCCTGATTATTTGAATATGAGTCTTGTGTCTGGTTCTGGATGAAGGAATACAGGCACCCGAGATCTACACCAGTCCCAGATCTGGCCCCTCAAACTTGCCACACCATTCTCGGTGTTTTTTCCCTCTGATCACAGGACAGCTGGATTCGGAAGACAGGGAAGGGGATTCCGAGGCTCTGGGACATCCGAGCCACTAAATGACAGGCTCCTGGGTTCCTGAGTCACCACTCTAGCCCATTTCCCCCTCCCTTCTCTGTGACTTCACCATTTTTCTCAGGCCTCTCCTTAGAGGACACTCTCCAGGATGCTTCTGCTCCCTGGGGTGGAACATCCCCAGCCTGGCTGCTCAGTCTGACGCTGCCCTGTCTCCACCTGCAGGGTCTGCAATGCTGTTATGTGAGGTTTGAATCAACAGCAAGACACTTCTCCCCTCTGGGCTTCAATTTGCATGACAGCAAAGACCCCTTCAAACTTGCTGAAAGGGTTGATTAAAAGTAATCCTCACAAAAGAAAATAGTGACTAATTCTCACATAAATCGGATTGAATTTTGAAAAGTAATCCTCACTAGCACTGCAGTTTTTGAGTTACAGCTGTGTGCTAGAGGCTGCCCTAGGTTTTACCTGAATCATCTCATTTAACCTTCAAAATGACCCTCTAAAGTAGACTGTCATTATCTCCATTTTATAGATGCAGAAGTCGAGGCTCAAAGGAGTTGAGTGAGTTGCCCAAACACACATGAATAACTGTATGAGAAAGTGGAGATTTTGAATTCACGTCACATTCTGGCTTATCCCACTTCTACGTGTGAATGGAATATGGGTAGAGAAGCATTTAAGGTGATAGAGCAATAGTTTCTGTTACGTATACACTTACATTTATGTGTTTATGCAGCTGTTTGCATCCGCTAGAGCACAAGGGCAGGGCCTTGCTCGTCTCATCTTAGAAACCCTTGTATCTACCTGGTTCCTGGCATAGATGAGGCACTTTGTAAAAATTAGTCAAATGAATAAAGGGAAAGGCTAGGAAAGGGGAGGAGGGAGGAGGAGAAATTAATCCCAAGGTTTCTCATACAACCATTCCATTTATGAGGTAGGGGTGGGAATTATTATATAGTCAACTGCAAAAACCCACAAAATCACACTAGCATTTGAGTAGCTAACAGGAGAACCCCAGACTGAATAATCAAAACTCTACTTTACTGTACTGCTGAGGCTATTATGGGTTAAAATGTTAGAATGTTTAGAAGCAAAGATGCCATTCTGCCTGGAGGTGATTTTCAAAGCTGGTTCAACATAAGCCAGAGGGAAAGTAGGACATGAAGCCAGGCCCTGAAGAGGAGGCTGCTGGCCATGGTCAGATGATGGAGACGTTAGCCCGGCCTCAGCAGTTTCTGCAGCCTCCTATGGCACCTCCTATGCCTGCCTCCGGAGGAAGGGGGCAGATTCTGGCTTCTACTCCCCAGCTGATCCCCAGTTTCTCCAGCCAGTGCCCTGGCAACACTGAGATTCCCGTGTTTCCGGGCTTCCTGTCACACCAGCTGTCTTGTGATCTGAGCCAGATACCACTATGGAGAAATGTAGGTGAGTTCAAAGAAACACTGGGACCTGTTTACCCAAACTGGCTTTACAACCACAAAAACTTTCCGGGCAGTGTAAGGGAAACTGAGCCCTGTTGTTTAACGTAAGACTCGCCTCCTGCTTGAGAAACCTAGAGAATCACGAGAACAGTGTGTGACTGTGAACAGGCCGGAGATCAGAAAAGTGGCCTCCAAGGGAGGATGTCTATGTGAGGGGTGGCAACGCCAGGCTGATGGTTACGGCAAAGATTCTCTAAATTCCAAAGGTCTCTTGATGCTGGAGGCAGAAGTCTTGCTTAAGGTCTGCGGTTTTGCAAAAACAAGTTGGAGATATTCTGTCTGACACTTTCCATGTCCCTCTTTTTAGTGCTGATGTCTGATAAGTAACTTTTAACTACTACTTCCTACTTTGTGAATAAATACAGACTTGAGGTTAGCACAGGAGAGCTTCTCCCAGAGTTTGTCAGTCCCCCCTAAAATGGACTTTGTGTCAAGCCTCTTCATTCCTTGCATCAAGACCCCCTCATCTGGTGACCCCAAGCCCCTTCAAGGCAGGAGCCAGCCTGGAGAAGTAACTCCTCCACAGGTGGTCAGTCTTCAACATGATCTTAGGCACTTTATCTGTCTTCACAATCTGCCCCCAGATGACAAGATTCCCAGTGAGTTCAGGGTGCTTTTCAAAAAAATGTAAAACTATCTTCCAAGATAAGTTCTGTTGAGAACTTTCATAGGCATATCCTCAGGCCCCAAAGCTGTTCTGTTTAGTAAGTAGCCACTAGCCAGCTACATGTGGCTTTGAGTGCTTGAAATACAGTTAATGTGAATGAGAGCCTGGATATTTAATTTTCTTGCATTTTAAATAATATAAATCTAAAATCTGAAGCAGAGTAAAATATTCTCTAATTAATGCAACTATCTCAAAGAACTTGTAAGAATGTTTGGAGCAATGTGGGATATATGAATCTGTTTTTGCAACTGCAGATTTTGTGAGATTACAATATAAATTGAGTACTTACAATGAAAATTTAGCATCTGAATTAAGATGCCTGTAAGTGTAAAACACACAATGGAGGTCACAGGCTTACTAGGAAAGAGGGAATGTAAAATATTAATCATTTTTATATTGATTATATGTTGCAATGATAATATTTTCAATATTTTAGTTTGAATAAAATATACAATTAAAATAATTTGACTTGCTTTTTTCCACTTTTTTCAATGAGGCTGCTAGGGAACTTTGAAGGACACGTGTGATTCATATTGTGTTTCTATACAGCACTGTTCCAAAGGGCATTTCCAGATGCTGCTGATCACAACAGCTTTGTTGGAATAAATACTTAGTCTCCCCAAAGAACTTCTTAAAATAAGAAAAGTCAAAAGGTAGTGCCAGAAAGGCCTCCAGGTCACAAAAGATGCTGAAGCTTAGAGAAAGCCACGTTGGGCAGCAACTTTAAAATGAGATTGGACCCTCTGCTTTTGGGTGTCAAGGGATATGACCCATTTGAACAAGGGCAGTGCTTGACCCTTTGCTTCTTTCAGGAGCTGATTCTTACTTAGGAGGTTAACCAATCATACCTGCAGGAGTTAAGTAAGTGGTTACAAAAGAACAGAAAGAGTTTTCTGGGTCACCAGAGTTTATGAAAACATGCCTTAATCCTGGTGCATTTCCTGGATGTGATTCCAGGAATGTGAGGCGTCCAAGAACACTAAGAAGAGACTTAAAAAGTCAGGACAACAGACTCTACTAACTGCCCCAACTTACACTTTAGCTCTATTGTGCTCCCTGCCTCCCTGCCAGAGTCATTGCCTCTTGTCTGCATAACAGTTCAGAGTTTCCACTGATACTCACACTGGCTACACAGAGGGTGCTCAGGACCAGGGGACTCGATAGGGTAGAGTAGCTAAGTCTGCCCCCACTCTCCTTCTCTCCTTCCACTCAATGTTTCAAAGGCGAGTTGAGCACCTCACATCCTTTAGGATGGCAGGTAAATAAATAAAACAGTGTTGATGAGGAAGTGGAGAAATCAGAACCCTTGTGCACTGCTGGTGGGAATGTAACATGAAGACATAGCTGTGGAAAACAGTATGGCGGTTCCTTAAAACTTAAACATAGACTTTCATGGTTCACCTGATCCAGCAGTCCCACTTCTGAGTATATCCACAAAGGAATTGAAGGCGAGATCTCTAAGAGCACTATTCACACCCCTCAGAAGTTCTTCAGTGGATGGATGGATAAAGCAACATGTGGGGTACCCATGTCACATGTATGATGTGATGGAATGTTAGCTTTAAAAAGGAAGGAAATTCTGACACATGCTACAACATGGATGTGCCTCGAGGGCATCATGCTAAGTGACATCCACCAGTCACATAAAGGCAAATGCTGCATGATTCCGTTCATGTAAAGTCCTTAAAGTAGTCAAAATCACGGACAAGAAAGTAGAACAGTGGTTTCCATTTATGCAAGTTTTAGAATGGGTGGTGGTGATGGGCACACAGCAGCCTCTCCCCTCAATTGGTGATCACTCCGAAGGCCGCCCAGCTCCAGAGATGCCAGGGGGGTTGAGGCCTCTGACCCAAACGCATCTCAGATCAGCTTCCCCTTCTGCTCAACCTGCTCCCGCGCCCTCTGGAGGTGCTATTTTGGAGAGTGCACCCTGCCAAAGCCCCTGCTGGTGAGTCTCAGTTTCAGAGTCTGAGACCTACACATTTTCAAAACCTGTTTTGAGTTTTAAAGATTTTCTTCATTCTCCTTTTGATTGTGTTGACTTCCCTTGAAATGACTTGCGTTGAACCATGTGACAGCAGACAGGCTAGGCCAAAGGGGCTGGGATTTGGAAATCAAACAGACTGAATCCAACCGGGTAGGGGCAGGTGCAGGGACAGTCCCCACAGCAGACCTGAAGCTAGTGAGGACAGGAGGAGCTCTGTGTGCTACGCAGGCCTGACCCCTGAGGGGTGGTAAGTGAGGGCCAACTGCCTGTTCACTTTTGCCACCCAGATGCTCATTTCCACGAGCAGTCAGGATGTGAACTGTCTTGCTGAACATTTGCTTTGGGTAGGAGCCATTATTCTTGCTCATTTCTATGAGGAAAAAGTCAATAGTGAGACTCACTGTCACAGGCAGGGCCCTGCAGCTGAGCAGTAAGAAGCTCTGAGCAGGAGGCGGGAGAGTTTCCTGATGTGCAGAGCAAAGGTCTTCCCAGGGATGGACTGAATGGGAGGGAAGCTGCTGAGCGGGCAGCACTCGAGCTAGCCAACTCACTGGCCTCCTTGCTCCATGTACAGACACACACAGGTGTGCACTCTTACTGCAGCCTCAAATGCAGGTGCACACTCACTCATGTGCACACAAACCTGTGCTCGTGCAAACACATTCACACAACACCACTCTGATGCACTCTTAAGTTCAATCAAGCCCACATACTCTTGCTGACACATGGAACACACATGAATACAAACCCACATTTGCCTATAACATGTATGTGCACATGCATGCACACACACATGTCCTGGGTTGTAAAATTCCACCCACTTCTCAGTGTAAATCTCACCACCTTCTGGGTTTGCTGTGCCCTTTCGGAGGAAGAGGAAGTGTTAAAGGAATGGAACATGCTCCTTCACTACTAGGATCCTGGGAAAACGCTTTTCTGGAATGAGGAAATCTCCATGTTGATGACTTGCATGCCTGATGTTGGAGTCTGTACTGGATTCAGTGCAGTGTCCCCCTGGGTGCCTCAGCTTCCCACACCAGCAAGTGGAGAGGGCAGCGACCAGCCACACACACAAGTCCAGGTTGGCACAGCCAGCTAAGAATGCTGAGCATTCAGGCAGCCTTCTGTCATCAGTATAATCTGTGCAGGCTGCAGAGAGTGTTCCTTTTTATTGCAGGGAGAATCTGGAGCTCTATTACCATCTCATGGGAATGGGCCATTCCCAGGATGGTGTGGCTCTTTCTTAGCTGGCTGTGCTGACCTGGACTTGTGTGTATGGCTGGTGGGTGTGACCAGAAGCATCTTGCTCCCCATGTCCTGGGCCTGCCCTTCTCCCCTAGGACTTCCCTCCTGCCACTGATGTACAGGATGCCCCAGACCCAGCTCTACTTGCCCAGCTGGGGATGTCGCTGCCTTCCCCACTTACTGGTTTGACTCACAAATGACTCCATCGACTTTTTGGACCCACATTCTTCAGAGGCTGCCAGAGGGACCCGGAATTGGGAAACACGGGTGTTGGCATCCTGTGAACTTTGACTTATGGAAGAAAGGAGCCCAGGGACACATTCTCCTCCCCTTCTCCCCGCAACGCATGGTACCCTCGTAGACTTTCATGTGGATTCTCTGAAGATGCCTCGATCGTTATGAAGCTATGGCCGGGTCAGTGCCCACTCACACATTTTACCTTCCATCTTCACTGCCTCACAAAGCACTCCTGCATCAGTCTCCCGTTCAACACCAGAAACTCCTGTAGAATTTACCTTCAGTCTATATCTAACCTTGGCTTGTGTATTTCTAGAAACAATTAACTTGCCACCTCTCCAGGCAACCCATTCACTCCTTGAAGAGTTTTATTAGTTAAAATATTGTTCCTTAGAATTGTATCTCTTTCCCAGATTATTTTTTTTCCCCTATCAGACCTATATCAACGCATTGGGCTTCCACAGATGAAATCCAGTTGCCCTTTGGCATGCAGCCCCTTTGTTAGATACGGTTCTAACAGTGTCCCCCGAGTTTTCTCTTCCCCAAAGTAATGTGGTACAGTCAGAGCCCTAGATGGGACTGTGTCTTCCAGCAGGTGTGGAGAATGTAGGTGTGAATACAACTTGGTCTCTTTTCTTAGAGAACTCATAATCCAGAATAGAGATAGACACTAAAAGAGACTTTGACAATATATTAGGGAAGATGCCCTTCCTGATTTAGGGATCTCAGGCACAGAGAAAAATTCAGGATGCTGTACAAATGCAGAGAAGTTGGTAACAACAGAAGGACTTCTTGGAGAAGGGAAAATCTGGGATCTGAGCTGCCGCTGGTGATTGCAGAGGGTGTGCGCTGCACGACTCCGGGGCTTTGCTGATGGCTTCCCGGCGCTGGGTGCTACGTGGCCTGCTCACCCTCACACAGCATCCTAACTGAGGAGAGTCATTCAGGGAAGTGAAAGTAACGGGCAAGAAGGAGGGAAAGGCGCCGGGCAGAGATGAGAAGTGCAATTGCTCAGGGGCTGCGCATTCTGCTGGGTGTCCAGGGACGACCCTGGGGGTGGGAGAAGCCAGACAGGACTCTAGATGAACGCTGTGGGGCTGGAAATCACCAGAAAGGACTCGGGCAGAGGTGGGCTGGAGCCTGCTGAGGCAGGCTAAGAGAAGAAATGATATAATCTCTCTCCTACCTTCTTGTTTAATGACATAATAGTGGTAGTTTGAAGTCAGCCATGGTGATTAACAAATGCGTAAATCGGGCTTTTTCTTCTTCATAGAGATCCAGCTGTTAAATGTTTACCAGCATGCAGCACCCCACCGTGGGGTGTAGTCACTCCTCATGAGACTTGGTTCCCAAATACTTGGGGGCTGGGGACAGACTCTGGACTCCATCCATTTCCACCCGCCCAGACTCCGTGCCTCCAGCTGGACCGTGTTTGTCTCAGACCACAACTCACCAACCAGGAAGGTCATGAATTTCCCCAGCTCTCACTCACAGCCTGAGGAATTCCAGATGGCCCTCTGCACTGTTTGCTTAGGGATCTGGGATTGTTTGTGTATGTGCTGAGGGAGACGGGAGGATTTCTCTCTAATTGCCGTCCATTCCTTCTGCACAGTTAACTGCCTAAGGAGCAGAGATCAGAGCCCTCTGCTCTGTAATTGACCATGGACCTCCTCTGGGTAATAACCACCAATGCTCAGCTCTTCCTGTGTGCCAGACGCTGGCCTAGATACTTTACATGTGTTAGCTCACCGCATCCTCACAAGACATGACGTGGGGATTATGCACTCCAAAGGGGGAGCGTTATAGCTGGTCAGAGGAAATGGTGACAATGGATTACAAGCAGGCTTCCTTTGGGATGTCTGCTCTTTCCTAGAATAATCAATGGCCTGAAGCAGGAAGTCCCTATTGCCATGTTAGCAGCCCTGACTGCCTTAGTACAACACACTAGTACTGGGTATTTATTGAATACATATCTTGTGTCAAGGCCTTTGCACACGTCGTATTAATCCAGCCTCCCACCAGCAGCATTTAGCAACATCTATTAGACTCCTGTGGGCTGCAGTCCAGCAGGTGCTTCTTTCTCTGTTAATGACACCCAGAATTGCTTGACCAGAAATCCCCGCTTTAGCCCCCTGGGGCTGGGTGGGGCTGTCCTTCCTGCTCTCATTGGGCACAGGATCAAATTCAGAGTAAGGAGAATTAGGCCCAAGACCTGGCTTGAACTAAAGGGAAGGGAGTGGGTTTCTTTTGGACCACACTGGAATCTAGAAAGAGGGACAGAAGGCTGGAGCTCTTGGTAGGCTTTTGTGCTGTGGAAAATAAGACTCTGGGAAGAAGGAGGGCATGGTCCTTAATGTTTTACCATCCTCAGCTTGATTTTCCTAACTAATATAATCTAAGACACCCCTCCCATAATCTCTTCTGGGGGCACTCAGAAAAAGGGGGGAGCAACCTAGGATGCTTTAAGGGGAAGGGAAGATTGCCTGCCCGTGTGAACATAAGTGAACAACCTTCAAAGAAGACCGCCTGAGAGGTGTGCTGATTAAATACCCCCCCCCCCAAGAGGTAAAAAAGGAAAAAGCTGTAAAGTTGTATTGGTCAGGGTTCACCAGAGAAATGGATTCGTAAGCTATGTATAGATATATACGTGGAATAGAAGATTTACTGTAAGAATTGGCTCACGTGGTTGTGGAGGCGAGAAGTCCCACGGTGTGCTGTCGGCAAACTGGAGCCTGGGCAGGCTGAGAATGTGGCTCAGTCTGAAGGCAGCAGCCTGGGCACAGGGAGCTCCGATGTCTGAGGGCATCCAGAGCTGCCTATGACTGCTGTACGTCTAGGGAAGAGACAGAGAATTCACACTCCCTCTGTCTTTTTATTTTTCCCATGTCCTCAACTGATGGGATGGTGCCTGGTCACACTGGTGGGGATGCCGTCTATGGAGTCACACGCTAATCTCTTCCAGAAACACCTGCACAGATGCACCCAGCCACCCAGGCATCCCTCAGCCCAGTCAAGTTGATGCATAAAATTAACCATCACATAAGGAATCATGAGACGTGGTTGTGAGGGCAACACATTGAAGACCTGGAAAGGTGTCCCAGTGTTTACCCCAGGAATAAAACATGAATGTTTCTGTGTAATTGGCGTTTGAACGTTGAGAATGTGTAACATGAGGTTCCATTTATGACAGAGGTCTCCTAGCTCACTGGGCAGCATACTGCTCGTGAGAAAGCCAGCCCAGAGCAGAGCAGAGCCAAGAGAGGGAGCACCCCGAGGCACAGCAACCCCATCTGTGCTCCTGAACTAAACCACACCCAAGCATCAAGTAGGTGAACCCCAGGCAACCAAAGGAGAACCAGCTCCCCAGGTTGGCATATGACCTTTGCATTATACAGGAAAGAGCAGAGGCTTTAGAGCAGTGTTTTTCAACCTTTTTTTTAATCTCATGGCATATATGAACCTGTAGCTAAACTTTCACAGCACACCTAAATTATGTTGATTAAAAAAAAAAAAAAACAGAGTGAAAAAAGAATATACTTACTGTGCTTTGAACTTCTTTTAAAAACAGTTTAATTAATGACCTTTAAAAATTTTCACTACACACCTAAGATCTTCTCACAGCACACCAGTGTGCCACAGCACAGTTTAAATCACTGCTCTCGAGGGTCCACGAGCTGGCCAGCACCACTTGCAGGGTCCTTGGTGGGGCTGACACCAGGCTCTGACCCTCTGAATCCCCAGCATCCACCTGTCCAGCATTTTCTGCCTTCTCTGCACTGGCCTTGTCCCCACCCAAAGCCCCTCCATCTCAAATAAGCCCTTCCCTTCTACCAGGCCGCCTATTCAAGTGTTTACGCAATAGTTGTTCATCGCTCATCAAATATTTAATACCTTGATATAGATGACGCATCATGATGGCATCTGTAAAAAGTGTAGAAGAAAATAGGACATAGTCAGTTCCTTTGAACCATTAAATCATATGGTCCAGCTGCATTAGTCCAGCCTCCTCTCTTCTCTGAGCCCAGCCCTGGCCCCAGGTGCACCTTGACCTACTCATGCCTCTCAAGCACCTCAGCCCTTTAAGGCCTCCATATGCTGCTCCTTGCACTTCCTCAATTCCTTTCCTTCTCATCCCCACCTGGTCAATCTCCGTCATCCCCCAAGACCCAGCTCGCTGGCTGCTCCTCTCCCAATGGCCAAGTCTGGCTTTCTAAGTCCACTCTCTATAAAGTTCTGTGTTCCCGTTTTCCCACTAGATTGGACAACTGGAGAGGAAGGACCGCATCTTGGCCTCCTGTGTCTAGGAAAAGGCAGGGCCACAACAAGGTTCAGTAAGTTTGTTGCATCACAATTGCAGTCAACTATTCAAATATCCCTTCAGAGGCCTGGAGAGCTTCCCTTTCTCCACATCACTAAATCAGTCCAGTTTGAGGTGTAATGTTTAATTTAGAAGTGACAATGCAATGTCACTCTAAAATCATGTCATTAAATGCTCACATTGTGTTAGTTCAGCCCGGCCCCTCTGGGACTGGCTACCACTAGGATGGTGAGCTTCTGGTGGAAGGATCTTAGAAGACAGCTCATTCTTCTCTTTTCCTTCCCTCTCCATGTCCGACAATCCTCCCTAGGTATGCCTGAGGTCCTCCAGGTGTTTGTGTTCCCTGTCCCTGTCTGTGCTATCCCCTTATCCCCACCCCAGAAGCCAAATCAGTCCCTTGGGTGGCAGGTTGGCTGCTGAAATCCATGGTGACAGTGATGGTTACTTGCTTAATTTTTCATCACTTTTTTAAACTCAGAAAATCAACTCTGTTTCAAAACTAGACGAATAGCTGTTCGATTTGGAAATTGAGGGAGATCCTTTCTCCCTGATGAGAGTCTGCTTGGTAATTTTATACCCTGGGAGATGTTAACTCGAATCACTGCTTACTAAAACCAGGAACAGGGAAGCCAGCCCTTGTTCCTACTCTTCTGTGCAACCTCAGGAAGCCTTGACCTTTTCAGGTCTTGCCTTCCTCATGCATTAAGAGAAGGTGTGGATGAATCAAATACCTCCCTCGCTATTTGCCAGGGACTGTGCTCAGGGCTGTACACTCTCATTTCATTCCCACAAAGTCCCCATGAAGTGGACACTACTATTTTCCAAATGAAAAAGCTGAAGCTTGTGCAGTGGAAAGTTTTCCATGGGTCACACCTGTTGTAAATTGCAGAACTAGGACTTGAAATCAGGCAGGCCCAGCCTGATTCCTAGTTCTGAACCACCACCTAACAGGGAGATCTAAGATCTTTCCACCTCATCATTCCATGATTTTATTGATGATAAGCATAAATGGCCCTCCAAGTAAGTGTTCCCTTATCCTCTGGGCTTGTTACTACAGCATTCTTTAAAATAACTCTTTGGAAAGCAATTACCCTACTTAGCATATGCCTGTTTTGATCACATGGTAGGGAGTTCAAGAGAGTTACCATCATCAGAAAGGAAAGGAACTAACATGTATGTATCAAGCCCCTTCCCTATGCTGAGCCCTGTGTCAACACTCCTGGGCATTTGTTTTCCTTTTTGAAACCCCAAGAGGCCAATGCTGATGATCCTTAATGCCACAGGCGAGGAAACCCCAGATTTGCAGCTGCCCAAGAAGGCACAGCCACTACTATTGGCAGAGCTGGGCGCTGTACCTGTGTCCTCTAAGTTCAAATGCAAAGACTCTTGCAGTAAAGCATTGAAAATCAAAGAATAAAAGGGTAAAACTTTAAAATACACTCGTAAGAATAGTGTAAAAACCAGGAGAAAGGAAAAACATTAGGATTAAAATATTCACTGAGATACCAGGAAACAAGAAAGATCAGCAGATCACATAGTTGATCGAGTAAAGCATCCTAGGCTGGGCACAGTGGCTCACGCCTATAATCCCAGCACTCTCGGGGGCCAAGGTGGGTGGACTGCCTGAGCTCACTGGTTTGAGACCAGCCCGAGCCAGAGCGAGACCTTGTCTCTAAAAATAGCCAGGCATTGTGGCAGGCGCCTGTAGTCCCAGCTACTTGGGAGTCTGAGGCAAGAGAATCATTTACACCCAAGAGTTTGAGGCTGCTGTGAGCTGTGTCGCCACAGCACTCTACCCAAGGCGACAAAGGGAAACTCGGTCTCAAAAAAAAAAAAAAAAGAAAGAAAGAAAAGGAAAGAAAAGTGTTCTAGTGTACCCATTGCAACCATTTTTGAAGAATCCGCTAACCAAGTTCTCATTTTAAGTACCCCAGGCATTTCCTCACATTCCTCCTTACGTAGCTCAGGGACCTTGGTTCATGAATGGAATCACTTCCTTAAAAATACCCTGAGCTCTTCTGCCCGCCTCCCTCTCCTTATCATACTTAGCTGATCAGAGCCCACTCTTCACTAATCCACTTCTTCATCCCTGCTGTGGCCAATACCTGAGAAGGTGAATATCACTGGAGGGAAACGCTCCATCTTGCTGACGGCTTGACTTTAAATTCAGGGCAACATATCTCAAACAGTGTGCAAAAATGTTCCTGCACCCCGTCCACTCTCTCTACTGCCCAAAATGATGCCTTCACACCTTCTTCTCTCTTGTTGAGCCCCTGTACCCTCATGGCCTCACCTCCACCCCATTCTCAGAATGTGACTCTGCTTGCCACTTTATTTATGCATATAATATACCCTTTATATTCATTGAGAATATGAAAGGAATTATATAAAACCCCATTTAACGTCCCTCCACCCATCCCAACCACCTACTCACACCCTGTCTAGATCCCTTCTTATGAAAAACAGAAAGGTCTCTGATCCTTAATAAAGGTGAACCCTCAACTTGTTTTTTAAGATCTTATTTATTCAAGGACTTTGCTGCTGCAATTAGATCCTCTTTCTCTGGGTGAATCCTCAATGATTCCTTCTCTACTGGATCATCCCACTGTTATATGCCATGTTCTAGGGTCTCTACAATTTAGGACAAATAAAACAAACTCTTCCATGACTTTACAGAACTTCCAGCTTCATCCCCTACACCTGCTTCCCTTCACTGAAGGAAGGATATTTGGAAACCACCAGGACCACCTCTGCTTGGCCAGGTCCCCTCCTCAGGTCGTTTTAGTTGGGTTTCTGTCCTCAGCCAGCTAAGACTGTTCCTCGCACAGTCACCTGTAACCACTCAGCAGAAGCTGGCCCCACTGAGCACTTCCTCTTTCTCCAATCACTTTCTCCTTTCACCTCCTGACGCTTCCAAGTTTCTCCCCTAACTGCTGCTCCCACTCCCACTGCCCCAGGCATCACTTTTTCACTTGTTTACCTCTGACTTAGAAAAGTTGGGGACTGCTAGGTCTTTTCTCTGTAACTAAACTCTGATCTGGTCCTATGGCCTTAAATACTGTATTATCTAATTGCTCAATCTCTATCTCCAGTCTTTCCCTCTTCCTCATTCTACAGCTACTCATATGCAAACATCTGCTCGACATTCCAACAAGCTCTCAGCCAGAATGTCAACATCAATGTCATCAAAACGCAACCACCGGGAAAGCCGTTCTTTCCCTGTCGTCTTCCCCTTGGTATCTCATTGTCTGAGCCCAAACAGTAGAAATCATCCGAGACTCTTGTTCCCAGACCCCACACTCAGTCTTTCCATGAGGCCAGTGGCTCTTGTTTCTAAAGCTGTTCCAAATCTGTATGTCTCCATTTTTACCTCCACCCTCTGGGTCAGACGGTTGTCATCTCTCTCGTGAAAGAAGGCAGTGGCTCCCAGGTGTTGTCCCTGCTTCTTCCCTAGTCTCTTTCAACTCTCTCTGCACCCCACTAAATGCAAATCACCTCTGGCTGCTGCCTGCTTAGAGTCCAGCAGTGTCTTCTCATCATCCCTGGAATCAAATCCAAATTCCTGGCTTGGGAAAACCAATCAGGCAGCTTCTAAGTGGGGCACCATTTGCAGGGACAGCTGCATTCATCATTCACAGCAGTGATTCAGTGAAAGGAAAGCAGCCTACGGTTTACCCCAAGGGATTGGTTGACTACCAGCCTTAAACAAGAGGTGGACAGGGCAGTGGTTCCCTCCAGCAATGCCTGGTATGCCTATGGACACAGCTCTTCATTCCACAGACTCAAAGGCAACAGAATGGAGCATTCTTTTCTTAAGTATATTTATCAATAAAGCCTTCGGAATCTGGAGAAAAGCCCAAACTCTTTATGCTGATTGAACAAAGAAATCTATATACCCTGGCCTTTGCCCATGTCAGTAGATGCGTCCCACGCATCTCCCGCTCACCTCCTCAGCACCTGGCCTGGGTCTTCTTTCAATTCTTCATCATGAGCTCCTTTCTGTTCTCCAGCTTTTGTCCTAGCTGCCCCTTCACCAGGAAGGTTTGGCCCCTGATTGACTGTCCCTTGTCTCATTCAAAGCTCAATGTCACATCACTTCCATTATCAACCACCAGTCACTCACATTGATCTTTTTTCTTTTTACCTTAGTATATGTTCTGGAATATGTAATGTATGTGTATTCAAAAGACACAAAAGGTTTTCCAGAGAGAAGAAAGCAATGTTTTTCTCCTTCCTTCTCCAGCCCCCCAGTTGTCCTGGGAGGTACCTCCTGTTCCCTTTCTCATGCAGGCCCTCCCCATGTGGGCTACATGACTAAGGGCACACATATGTTTCTTCTGTTTGCTTTTTCTCATTAATTGGCAACACATCTAATATAGTGTTTTACAGATAGATTTTCACTTAGAGAAACATCTTAGATGTCACTTCGTATTTCCATTCATTTATAAACTGCTTTCCTGTTCTTTTATCAGCCATAAAGTTCTGTCCTGTGGGTATACACCATACTTCCTGCTGATGGATGCTATCTTATTTCCCCATTTTTGCTAGTTCCATAACGCAGTGAATGTCCTTGTACATGTGCTAAAATGTTGGTGAGATAAACTACCTAGGAGCCAAACTGCTGGATCAAGGTGGGCACACGTTTTAATTTGATAGGTATTGCTAGGTTACCCTCCGCAGAGACCATCCCAGTTTACATGGGCACAGGCCTCACCTTCTTTTAATCCTCTGCTGAGCAGGTACCACTTTCCAGTATTGTTTGCCACCTGTTTGCCTCCTCCGGGGTGGAAACCATTTCATTGCCTCTGGACTCACAGTGCCAGAATCATTATCTGATCAGTTTCCAATACACAGGTTTGGCACAAATGAATAAACAATTGAAAATGGACACAGTTACAAGAATAAGAGGCTTGGAATCCAAATGACACCACCTTCTTCTAATCTTGGGTCTATCACAATTGTGTGGCCTGGGGCTCACTTAACCACTGACCCCCATTTCCTTGTGTGGGAAGCAGAGATAGTATAACTCCAACTTTGAAGAATTGTTCTCAGGACCAAATGAGATCACAGCAGTGTGAGCTTTATAATTGTGGACAACCCCTGACCCTAGGCCACACTATGACCCTGGGCTGATACAGAGCTGTCTCCAGCAAAGAGGGAAACCCTAGATCAATGTGGCATTTAAACTTAGTGATGGTGCATGTTGAACTCCATAAACTTCAAATTAAACCTGTAGAAACCACAAGGATAATTTGGCAGGGTTTTTCCTGGCTGGTCTTTATTAAATAGAAGGTCGATTTGCCAGCAAATATTCCCTACGGAGAAGCAGATGTCTGGAGCCCTAGGCTTAAGCTCTATCAGAGAAATTAGGGTACACTAATTATTCTAATAGATCAAAGATAATGTCCCTTCCAAGAGATGGTGGCTGGCTAGGCTGAGGTGGGACAAGAATGAAAAAAATACATTCTAGCAAGGGACAGGGAAACATCTTTCCTTGGGGCATTAGGGGTTCTCTCTTGAAGGTAGAGAACCGCCCTAGAGGGTGAACAAATAAAGATTTAATAGGTCCTGCAGGAACCAGCCAGAACCAATTACAATTAGGACTAGCCTGGTACAGCATGCAGCGTCTGGCAGAAAACTGTGCGCTGAGAAATCAAGTGTCCTACTGGGGAGAAGAGCTGGCTGGTTTCCAGAGATTGCTGGGCATAAGGCCACCCTGCTGTCTCTGTTTTAAATTGTGATTGACCACTGAGTAGCTGCCCAAATTGAGATGCTCTCCCCAGTCTTGGACCTGACAGACAATGAGAATCTGAGGCTGGTCTGGGCAAGAGTAGGTAATTGCAGAGAACTCATTATGGGAGGACAGAACCTCACAGCAAGCCGGGAATCTGAACTGACAGAGCCCAGGGGCCTGGGAGCCAGATCATGGGAACAGACAGTCCTGGTAGTAAGTGTCATGGATGATGTATAGCGAAAAATGGCATTTTAGAAATTGCTTGGCATTAGAAATCAGAAAGCACTGGTGTTGAAACCCAGCTCTGACTAACTCTCCCTGTGACTTTGGACATGCTACTGACCTCTGTAAGCCCCAATTACTACTTGTAAAATAGAGAGGAGAATAAATATCTTCAGAGGAGTAGAAAATAAGGATGATGTGATTATGACACTGAGAGTCATTGTCACGACAACTGGCACATAGTTCACATTGTCCAGGTGTCAGGGACCATGCTGAGAATGTTAAAAGGTACACTGCCTAATATAATCCTCACAAGGTCTATGTTGCTATTTTTCCTGTTTTGCGGATGAGGAGACTTAGAAATAGAGATTTTCAGAACTTGCTCAAAGTCACTAGAAGCTGGCAAAGCTTGAATTTGAGCCTGAGTGTTCTGGCTCTGGTGTCCACGCTGGTACACAGGCGCTGGCCCACGTACAAGGGGAAGGACTCCAGTGGAGCTGGCAGAAAGGGGCGTTCAGTAATGAGCCTCTTCTTTCTCTCCCTCCACTATGCTCACCTGAGTGTATTCTAGACTAACTTTAATCCAAAAAGTGGGTGTGCACCCATCCCCCGGCTGTAGAGAAACAAACTCTTCCATATTCCCCCATAGGATTTTAGAAGCTCAAAAATCTTAAATGCTCAAATTTCCAAAAGATGGAGCCCTCTTTTCCTCTCATTGTAATGATGATTCAAGATGAAACAGAATGATTTGAGTAGATCCTAGAAGATTAAGACTGGGAAGATGTGGTCTCTAGGCAGAGGGACCAGGGAGGCAGAGCTTTGAGGGGTGAATATTCAAGGCCTAGATGAAGAACGTGGCCCTGCTGTCCTTTGGAGAGCAGAGATGGGGATGATGCCAGGGCAGCCAAACTGTGAAGGATCTAACCAGCACACAGAAGGGTGAGTGACACCAAACGCCCTGCATGGCAGGCTCATTCCTCCCCTGCCTCCCTCCCCACACTGGCCTCACTGCAATGAAAATGCCCTTTGCACACCTGCCTTCCCCTCTCAGTGGCACACAGGGACCCAAACTCAGTCTACTAGCTAGATCAGAGCCAGTAGCTATCGCATTAGTTGTAATGCAACTAATTAGTTTGTTATGTAATTAGTTTCCATAAACTTTGTGGCTGAAAACAAAATGAATTGAATACTATACAGTTTTGCAGGTCAGAAGTACAAAATGGACTTGGAGGGCCGATGTCCAGGCGTCAGCAGGACTGGACTGCTTCTGGGGGTTTAGGCAGGGAGCCTGTTCCTTGCTTTCTCCAGCTTCTAGAGGCTGCCTGTATTCCTGTTGGTGGCCATGTCACTCTGACCTCTGTCTCTGTTGTCACATCTCTGACCCTGACACTCTTGTCTTCCTCCTCTAAAGAACATTGTGATTACACTGGGCCTACTCAGATACACTAAGGTAATCTCTTCATCTCCAGGTCAGTAACTTAATCATATCAGCAAAGTCTCTTTTCCATGTAAGGAAATACACTCAGAGGTTCCCAGATTAGGACAGGGACATCTTTGGGGAGACATGATTCAGTTCACTCACCTCTACTCAGACCCCTGAATTCTGTGTCCACAGGATCATCATTTCATACCATCGTGCTTCAATTTCTCCCTCTGCACAATGGACTCAATAATACCATTCACTGGACAGAGGGGATACGGAAAGGAAATGAGTCAGTATTTTTGAAGCCCGTAAAGTAATCCCAGGCACACAACAAACATTATTTACGTGTTGGTTACATAATGAGGAGTGATGGGTTAATCCATTCTGATAAAAAAACATGTTTTAATGTTAACAAATCAGTTCAGCTGTTTCCTCCTGCTCATACCTGAACACATGCAATGTGGGCACCATAACCTCCCCTGTGTCCTACTGGAGAGGCTCTCCTGGGACACTGCCCAGGTCTCTGCCCCTTCTCTTTATCCAGACACCTACTCCTCCCTCTCTCCAGCCAGCTGCACCTCACTCACCCTGTCTCCTGTCTCACAGCCTACTCATGGCCCCACACTGACCTCCCAGCAGTTATTCTGGGGACTCCATGCCAGACCACCCAGGGATTAGACCCCCCCAAAACAGCTTCCAACTTCCGAAGTCCGTCTTTCTTTCTTTCTTTCTTTCTCTTTCTTTCTTTTTCTTTCTTCGTCTTTCTGTCTTCCTTTCTTTTTTATTTGTTTTATTTATTTTATTTATATTTTATTTTTTCAATTTCCTAAGTCTTAAGAATTTTCCTAGACTATGAGACAGCCCAGCCTGAACTTTGTAGAGGCCACCAACAGCCCGCAGTGTACAGTGACTATGGCATTGCTCCTCCCACAAGTTCAGGAGTCACAACCCAACAATGGCAACAAGGCACACCCCATGGAGGGCTCTCATCTCCAAACTTCAGTGTCCATGGGGTGGGACCATCCTTGGAAATGCAGTTATAGTAGGGGAAAAGAAACATATGCGTTTTAGAAAACCTACCCCATCAAACTCTTCATGGCAGGGGCTTTTCTCAGAAAACCTCCAAAGCAAAGCAGGGGCATCAGACACATATAAATAGTATTATTTATTTATTTATTTATTTATTTTTTAAAAGACAGAGTTTCACCTTGTTGCCCTCCGCAGCATGCTGTGGCATCACAGCTCACAGCAATCTCCAGCTCTTGGGCTTAGGCGATTCTCTTACCTCAGCCTCCCGAGTGGCTGGGACTACAGGCACCCGCCACAACGCCCAGCTATTTTTTGGTTGCAGTTTGGCCGGGGCCATATTCGAACCCACCACCCTCGGTATATGAGGTTGGTGCCCTACTCACTGAGCCACAGGCACTGCCCTCAGAGTCATATAAATAGTATCAGGTTTGATTGATTTGTAATAAAAGTGTTAGTACATTAATAACTAATAATTTGTACACAGATATATAATTAAGGCAGGTATACATCGTGCCCATTTGAAGCCCACTCATCTTAGCCATTGGAAGGGGCATAAGGCTCAAAGCTAGGACCTTTCCTGTGGTTTGGTGTCTGGAGTGGTCCTGACCGCATCCACATGGGTGTGAAGTCCTGGTTTATTAGAAAAATCAAAGAGATAAAGACAGTGGCTTGCCCACCCAAGCAGGGTCAGCCTAGGACTAATTATTAATTTTGCATTTTTCATTTTGCATTCTTTTTCTTCCATGCTAAATCTTCAAAAGCCAGCATGCTTTTGATCTGGTACTTGCAGCATATCTCAACTCAGACCGGCCACACTGGGAATACTCAATAGCGACGTGTGGCTGGTGGTTACCAGATTAGACAGTGTAGGTCTAATGGGAAAGGCAGGGAGTAGAAACAGCCATGTCATTAATTGTGGTGCCTTATGAGAGAGAAGATGAGATTAATGAAACAGCATGGTAGGAAATCCCCAGAAACAGATTTTCCTCCTGGATGTTCCACTAACTAATCGGGTGAGTCCATGAAAATTAATTTGCCTCTGTCTCAATGTTCTTGTCTATAAAAGAAATGAGACATAGTATCAGCTACCAGTAGAAATAAATGATACTCAGATATAGGTATTTGTTTATTATGTTTAAGATCCAAAGAAGTGTGTGGTGTGTGTGGTGTGTGTGTGTTTAAAAGACAAAGATAAACAAATAAGTGGAAATTAAAACAATGCATTTAATTTGGGGGAGGAAAAGTTGGCTTGGAGTGTTCATAACTCCCTTCATAACTAGCATCAAGATAATCTCCAGATAGATTTAAAAAGTAGCCTATGGCAAGTTAAAATGTAAAAACCTATACTAAACTAAATTTCCCTTTTATCAGATCTCTTTAACATGAGAACTTCCTAAATTTTAAAGGTGTAGAAGGATTCTCAAATGATAAGATAAAGAGATATGACTAGGTAAGATGTCAAACTCCCTAGGAAAATAAATAAGCACTTAATGGTAATTTTTTAAATAGTGGAGGAAAAGTCACAACTTAGATTGGGCCCTTGCAAATTGCTAAGAAAAATAGTGCAATGAGACTGTAAGATATAAATGGGCAAAGAACCTAAACATTTCCCCAAAATTTTCAAACTCACCCAAAATTAATTCATGTAAAGAAGTACTCCTATTGAATTACTCCCATTAAGTTAGTATTTAAACATAAGAACTCATGAGGTGGAGCAAGATGGTGGCCGAGTAATAGCTTCCCTGCAACTGGGCATGGTGAATCTGGGGAGATAGGACTCCAGGCATCTCTGGCTGGTGGGATCTGCCTATAATCATCCCTTTGAGAATACAGGGAGTCAGCAAGGGACTTCTGGACCCCAAGAGAAGGACAAAAACAGTGGAAAACTGGCAAGTGGTTGCATGTGTTTGATCGACCTAATCCCCCCGGCAGCCGTAGTACAAGCAGCAGTGAGACTGCAAACTGGAAAGGCCTTACCTGTGAAATGCTTTGGTGTTTTTGGACTTGGCACTCAGTTGAACTGCCTTAGGAGGAACTTGAGCAGGAGTGTGGAGAACTATGGGCATTGTCTAGGACCCTAGACTGAGCCGCTGAGCCAAATGGAGCTAATAGTGTTCGGCTATGGGCTGCAGCAAGCCATTGTGAGAGAACTGCTCTGGCAAGCTCCACCCTCAGTGTTGCAGAACAACGATAGGGTGTGAGCTAATAACCTAGTGACTGAACAGCCTAAAGGTGGGGACTGAAAAGCCTTACAGCCTTAACCCTCAGGGGCAGAGTGAGACCAGTTTTGGCACACTGGAGCCTTGGGCTATTGCCCTGGGTAGAGTGCCATGGTGTCACAGCTCATAGCAACCTCAAACTCCTTGGCTTGGTGCCGCACGAACCTCCATAAGAGCTGTGCCATGACCCTCGAACCGCAACCCACGCCCGCCAGGCCTCCGCATGCCATGACCAGGAACTGCGGGAGACGCGCAACCCTGCATCCTCCCTCCTGTACCCTCTCTGCCTCCACACTGGCCTGCTCATCTTGCCAGGGACCCTGGCAGCCACATGACCCCCCAGAGCTATCTGTTCCTCTGCACAGAGTCCTTCTCCTGGCCACAGACTGCTGGAGCTTTGGGCTCTCTGTGGCAAAGTCGCTGGGCACCAGGCACTCCCAGAACTGTGCACACCACCTCCCGACCTGTTGCTAGATCTGGGTTTGTCACACTCTGGAGCTACTTCCACAACCAGAACTCCCTGGCTAGGAGTTCTAGTCCCAGAGGAGCTACACACGGTCACTCCCTACAAAGATCCAGCAACAATAGACAGATCCCTCTGGGGTCTAATCTTGGAGAGAAACCTCTCCAACTCTGAAGACAGCCAGAAGCAATGGTGAAAAACAGTCGTGAGGCAAAGTCAACAGAAAAACTGGCAATATGAATAATCAGAGTAGATCAACTCCCCCAAGAATCAATGGGGCAGAATAGCCCAAGATCCCATGCACAAATAAATAGCTAAGATGTCAGAAATCAAATTCAGAATCTGGATAGCAAATAAGATCGAATTAGAATTCCACGCAGTAACCCAAAAATGTCTCAAGAATTCAATGAATTAAAAGACAAAATGACCAAAGATTTTGACACATTGAGACAAGAAGTTAAAGCCCTCAAAGATCTGAGAAATACAGTAGAATCCCTCAGGAACAGAATGGAACAAGCAGAAGAAAAGATTTCTGACATTGAAGACAAAGCTTTTGAACGCTCCCAAACTCTCAAAGAGGAAGAGAAATGGAGAGCAAAAGCAGATCATTCTCTCAGAGAGCTCTGGGATAATTAGAAGAAAACTAATATCCATCTTAAAGGGATCCCCAAAAGCAACAAACTGGCTTCACAAGGCACAGAGTCTCTTCTCTATGAGATTATGAAGAACTTTCCAGAAATGCCAAGAGATTCTGAAATTCAGATAGCAGACAGTTTCAGAACTCCAGCACAACTCAACCCAAATAAGACATCCCCCAACACATCATAATCAATTTCACTAAAGTTAATATGAAGGAGAAAATTCTCAAAGCAGCCAGACGAAAGATAACTATTACCTACAAGGGGAAGAATATTAGAATCACTGCAGATCTCTCTGCTAAAACCTTTCAAGCTAGAAGAGGATGGTCATCGACTTTTAATCTCCTAAAACAAAATAACTTTCAACCCAGGATCCTATACCCAGCTAAACTGAGTTTCATTTATGATGGAGAAATTAAATACTATAATGACATTCACATGTTGAAGAAATTTGCCATAACTAAACCAGCTCTCCAGGATATTCTCAGACCTTTCCTCCATAAAGACCAGTGTAATCCTCCACCACAAAAGTAAACCCACCCAGAAAATTTTGATCAAATTCCAACTTCGACAGTCTCAAAAGGATTGAAAATGTCCACCAGACTCTCGAAAGACTTATCAATATTCTCAATTAATGTGAATGGTTTAAATTGTCCTCTAAAGAGGCAGGGGTTGGCTGACTGGATACAAAAACTCAAGCCAGATATCTGCTGCATACAAGAATCTCATCTTAAATTAAAAGACAAATATAGACTCAAGGTGAAGGGATGGTCATCTATACTCCAGGCATATGGAAAGCAGAAAAAAGCAGGTGTTGCAATCCTGTTTGCAGACACAATAGGCTTTAAACTAATTGAAATAAGGAAGAATAAGAATAGGAACTTCATATTTGTTAAAGGTAATACTCAATATGATAAGATTTCAATTATTAATATTTATGCACCCAACCAGAATGCACATCAATTTATAAGAGAAACTCTAACAGACATGAGCAACTTGATTTGCTCCAGTTCCATAGTAGTTGGAGATTTTAACACCCCTTTAGCAGTCCTGGATAGATCCTCCAAAAAGTAGCTAAGCAAAGAAATTTTAGATTTAAACTTAACCATTCAACACCAGGACTTAACAGACATCTACAGAACATTTCATCCCAACAAAACTGAATACACATTCTTCTCATCAGCCCACAGAACATACTCCAAAATTGACCACATCCTAGGCCACAAATCTAAATGCAAATTAAAAAAAAAATTATTCCTTGCATCTTCTCAAACCATCATGGAATAAAGTTGAACTAAATAACAACAGCAACCTGCATACCCATACAAAAACATGGAAGCTAAACAACCTTATCCTGAAGTATACATGGGTTACAGACAAGATTAAGAAGGAAATCACCAAATTTTTGAACCAAAACAATAATCAAGACATGAATTACCAGAACCTGTGGGATACATCAAAGGTAGTCCCAAGAAGGAAATTTATAGCACTGCAAGCCTTCCTCAGGAAAACAGAAAGAGAGGAAGTTAATAACTTAATGGTACATCTCAAGCAAGTGGACAAAGAAGAACACTTCAACCCCAAACTTAGCAGAAGAAAAGAAATAACCAAAATCAGTGCAGAATTAAATGAAATTGAAAACAAAAGAACTATACAACAGATCAATAAATCCAAAAGTTGGTTTTTTAAAAAGATCAATAAAATAGATAAACCCTTGGCCAACGTAACCAGGAAAAAAAGAGTAAAATCTCTAATTTTATCAATCAGAAATGGTAATGATGAAATAACAACAGACTCCTCAGAAATTCAAAAAATCCTTAACAAATACTACAGGAAGCTTTACTCACAAATACGAAAATCTGAAAGAAATCAACCAATACCTGGAAGTATGCCACCTACCATGACTTAGCCAGAACAAAGTGGAAATGTTCAACAGGCCTATATCAAGTTCTGAAATAGCATCAACTATACAAAATCTCCCTAAAAAAAAAAAAAAGCCCAGGACCACATGGCTTTACATCAAAATTCTACCAAACCTTTAAAGAAGAGCTGGTACCTATATTACTAAACCTCTTCCAAAGTATAGAAAAAGAAGAAATATTACTTAAAACATTCTATGAAGCAAACATCACCTTGATCCCTAACCAAGGAAAGACCCAACAAGAAAGGAAAATTATAGACCAATATCACTAATGAATATTGATGCAAAAATACTCAATAAGATCCTAACAAACAGAATCCAACAACACAGCAAAAAAATTATACACCACGACCAAGTGGGATTTATCCCAGGGTCTCAAGGCTGGTTCAATATATGTAAATGTATAAACGTAATTCAGCACATAAACAAATTAAAAAATAAGGACCATATGATTCTTTCAATTGATGCAGAAAAAGCTTTTAATAATATCCAGCATCCCTTCATGATCAGAACACTTAAGAAAATTGGTATAAAAGGGACATTTCTCAAACTAATAGAGGCCATCTATAGCAAACCCACAGCCAATATCATATTGAATAGAGTTAAACTGAAATCATTTCCACTTAGATCAGGAACCAGGCAAGGTTTCCCATTATCTCCATTGCTCTTTAACATTGTAATAAAAGTTTTAGCCTTTGCAATTAGGGAAGAAAAGACGATCAAGGGTATCCACATAGGTTCAGAAGAGATCAAATTTTCACTCTTTGCAAATGACATGATTGTATATCTGGAAAACACTAGGAATTCTACTACAAAACTTTTAGAAGTGATCAAGGGATACAGCAATGTCTCAGGCTACAAAATCAACACCCTTAAATCTGTAGCCTTTATATATACCAACAACAACCAAGCCGAACAAACAATCAAGGACTCTATTCCTTTCACAGTAGTATCAAAGAAGATGAAATATTTTGGAGTATACCTAACAAAGGACGTGAAAGATCTCTACCAAGAGAACTATGAAACTTTAAGAAAAGAAATAGCTGAAGATGTTAACAAATGGAAAAACATACCATGCTTATGGCTGGGAAGAATCAACATTGTTAAAATGTCTATACTGCCCAAAGCAATATATAATGTTAATGTAATTCCTTATTGTATTAAAGAAAATATGTCATATTTTAAAATCATATGTCAAAATATGACATATTGTCATATTTTAAAAATCTTGAAAAAATACTTTGTTTTATATGAAATCAGAAAAAACCTTGTATAGCCAAAACATTACTCAGCAATAAAAACACAGCAGGAGGAATCACGCTACCAGACCTGAGACTACTATAAATCAATAGTGATCAAAACAGCATGGTTTTGGCACAAAAACAGAGAAGTAGATGTCTGGAACAGAATAAAAAAACAAGAGATGAATCCAGACACTTATTGTTATTTAATCTTTGACAAGCCAATTAAAAGCATTCAGTGAGGAAAAAATTCCCTATTTAACAAATGGTGCTGGGTGAACTGGCTGGCAACCTGTAGAAGATTGAAACTGGACCCACACCTTTCACCATTAACTAAGATAGACTCTAAATGGATAAAAGATTTAAACTTAAGACATGAAACTATAAAAATACTTGAAGAAAGTGCAGGGAAACTCTTGAAGGAATTGGCCTGGGTGAATATTTTATGAGGAGGACTCCCCAGGCAATCGAAGCAGTATCAAAAATACACTATTGGGACCTGATCAAACTAAAAAGCTTCTGCACAGCCAAGAACATAGTGAGTAAAGCAAGCAGA
>CAUYPK010000753.1:0-18326 GCA_963574355.1 Loris lydekkerianus | reverse complement strand
CCTAGTGCAACTTCCCGAGCCTGACTAGAAGTAGATCCATCGAGCTACTTCCGTGTAGCAATGACTCAGCAAGGCCCGGCCTGAAACTGCCTCTACCTAGATACAGCCAATGTGGTACCATGCCACTGGCCCAACCCTGTCACACACCTCTTCCTCCGCCTTCTTTCCCCGCCCCTTCTCCACAATAAAAATAAATAAATAAATAGAGAAGTAATTTAGTGTAGCATTTCATAAGAATAGAATAAGATTACATTTAACTGTGCCTCTTCTTGGTGAACTGCTCCACAAAGCCCACCAGAATTTAGTTTCAGGTGAATAAACAGTAAAAACAACAGCAGTCTACGCATGGTGGTATCCCCAAATGTAAGCAAAATCATTTAACAGGAATTTCATGCCATTATTTAGAAGAGCACTATCACCGCACTTGTACTGGAGAGACTGGCGGCTGAAACACGTGTCTCTTGTCATAGGCTGGTTCCTGGAAGCAACTTGGAGTAGTACTGTCTGTTTCTATCAGATAATAAAAGTAAAATAAAATCATGACTCTGTAGCTAGTGATACTCTCATAGTTGAAGAGCAGTCTGGATAGTGGGCAAAGAAAATGGAAGGAGAGATTGCCCAGAGTTCGGACAGAGGCAAAAGTTCTATGTACAATTGCCACAAGCAGGGGTCCTCAAACTTTTTAAACAGGAGGACAGTTCACTGTCCCTCAGACCGTTGGAGGGACTATAGCTAAAAAAAACAAACAAACAAAAAAAAAAAAACTATGAACAAATTCCTATGCACACTGCACATATCTTATTTTGAAGTAAGAAAACAAAACAGAACAAATACAAACACACCGCCTCATGTGGCCCATGGGACGCAGTTTGAGGACCCCTGGTAGAGAACCAGCCATGGTGGCCTCAGAAGGCAGAAGCCATGTTTTCCTATCCATAGAACCCTTCCAAAACCATTAATGCCACTGTATACTGTATACAATAAATGCTACTGAATTTTGAATGTGTTTCCCTCCCCATAGCTTGTCTAAAGGCTAAAGTGTGACATGCTGCTGCATGGCTGCCTGAGTCACAGCTGGAGGTAGTTTGCTCCCTGAGGAAGCTGCCCCCCATATTGGACCTGACTAGCACTTGTGATGACCCGACACAGCCCTAACCAACCAGGCTCTTCCTGATCTGGCTCCTGCTTCCTCCAAATTCCACCCCATCCTCCCCCCGCACACATCCTGGTCATCCTGCTTTTTCTTCTTCTGCCACAGGCCCTCTGCACTTGCCATTCTTTCTCCCTAGCATGTGTGTCCCCAGCTCCCAGCATGGGGTAACCTCTCACTTCATTCGGAACTTGCCTTAAATGTTACCTTTTCAAAGGTCAACATTTGCCCTTTCACCCCTCATGCTCTATCCCTTTATCCTGTCTCAGTGTTCTTTATTTAATTTACAGATACCTGGAATTATGTTCATATTTATTGTGTTATTGTCTACTATACATCTTTCTATGAGGACTGGGCTTTCGTCCCTTTGAGTCAGTAGTTAGTACTTAGTAGCAGCTTAATAAATATTTGTTGACTGAAAGAACTAGTCAGGCCTGTCTGGCTTTTGTAGGAACTGCTTTTTTTCCCAAAATTGTCAACATTGTCTTGCAGATGAATCATCTTTAGGAAAATTGATTCTATAGTTCATATAGCAATGTAGCATGAGATCTTTGGAAATTAATTTTCCAATCTGTAAAACAAGATCATATCTGCTTTCTAAAGAGTCACACCGAGAGATAACAGAAATCTAGGAAAAGGGAATTAATATTTATTGATCACGTACTAGATGTCCACCATAATGCTAGTAGCCTTCCAAAATTTTATCATTTATTTCATTCAAAAATTACAGTAGAACTTCATAATTGACCACGTCCCTACATTGACCACCTCCTCAGGTTGACCTAATTTTCACGAACTGCATATGCACCTCACGTATGTATCAGGACAGTAGGCCCAGTTCCTTATGCTGACCATCTCCGTATATTGATCAGTGTGTTATAGATCCTTGGGTGGTCAACTTACAGAGGTTCTACTGTACTTTGATTGGCAATATTATCTTTATTTTATTGATCAGGCAACTAAGGCTCAGAAATAATAAATAACTTGATTAAGTTGGTAGTTGGTCGAATAGTACCTCCCCTAAAATGTATGCCCCCCTTCTAATCTCAAGTACCTGTGAATATGAGTTTATTTGGGGGAAAAAAGATCTTTTCAGATGTAATTCAAGACTTCAAGATGGTGTGACACTGGATTTAAACAAACCCTAAATCCAATGACCAGTATCCTTAAAAGAACAATAGTGACACAGAGACCCACAGAGGAGATGGAAACAGAGACCTGAGTGATGTTTTCCTGTGCCAAGGAGTATCACACAGTGGTGACAACCACCAGAAGGCAGGAATGAAGTGTGGCATAGGACTTCTGGTCCCCAGATCTGTGAGAGAATAAATGCATTTGACTTTAGGCCCCCTAGTTTGTGGTAACTTGTTACAGCAGTCCTCTCTAACGAATTTAAAAATCTTTGGCTGGTAAATGGCAGAAGGTGGATTTGAGCCTGGATCTGTTGACTTCAAAGCCTACACTTCTATCCCAGTTGACTTCTCTAAATTCTATAGCAGACGAGCTATTCTTGATCAACACACTACAACAACACAGAAGGATTTAGAAACAGAGTCCTAGAACCAAATGACATCTGCCGAGTGTGGCTGTTACCTTTGGTCTTTGTATTGTCTATATTCACAGCCAATGTGCAAGGAAGACCTCACACAAAGGAAACTCTCAGCTGATTCCAGACTGAAAGAGTTGCAAATGCCAGGAAAGAAAGAAGAGAGAAGCAGAGGAACTTTGCAGCAACAATGGCAGAAAATAATAAAGAGAGTTTTAACCAGAGAGAAACATCAGCTCTTCCCCTGGATGAGAAATACTCAAAGCACAGGGAAGACTTGAAAGGGAGTTGTGGAGAGAGAGGATCAGTCATGTAAGGCTGTACCCTCCCCCGCCCCAAAAGGAAGAAGCAGGTAATATCATTTCAAATTTCACTTTCAGAGGTGGAAAAATCCACATATGGTAGGTTGCAAAGTCCCTTTTTACGAGGCTCTAATGAGAAGATAGGTTTATTTCCGAGTCACTTCAAACCGGAAAGTGGTGGAAACACACCAGAGCAACTGATGAAAGGATTAAACAAAAGACAGATTGACTTCTGGGCGTGGATTAGAAGCACTAAATATGCCTCCTTGATGAGATGGTGATGAAGGTCACTGGGAAGCCACAGGAGCTGTCTGGGAGGAGGTGGCCCAGTGTTCAGGCAAGTGTAGAATGATCTAGAGCACAAGGTAAGTGGGAATGATGGGGTGCAACCCACTGAGGAGCACTCATGAAGTCCCAGCACAAACTCCTGACAGGGTAGAGTTTATTGCTTTTCTATGTAACTCAAATTTCAAGTGACCTTTCTCTGTTCCACAAGTGAAGTCATTTCCTTGGAGGAAAGTGCTGTATAAATGTAAACATGTAAGTCTGCGCCGGGCAGAGTGCTAGAAAATAAATACATCCCAGAATCCTCCTGCCCGCATCCTCCAGGGACACACTGGCTGTGACTTCAGAGATCTTTCTTTTCATCTTCTACTTACAGGAATTATACCTGACACCACCATTTTTTGGTGGACTCTTTCCATCTGGGAAACTCGCAGATAAATGATATTTCGGGAGACCACATCATTTTAATGAAAACACCCTGAGATCAGCCTTCACCCAGCTTTTCTGGAAGAATATTTATGTGGCTTATACTGATGAGTACTGATGAGTCTGCAAAGCCCTTGATCAGGAAAGACTTGGTTCCAATAGCAGAAATGTGGCTTAACACTACATAGAAGTACCCAGACAGAAGAAACACTTCCGTTGCGTGGAAGCTTGGTCCTATACTATTTGAGGTTCAGCGTAAATGCCCCCTCTTCTGAGAAGCCTTCCCTGATTGTCAGGTCTGCAGTGAGCCTTCTCTGCTCCAGCCTTTGTATCTCCAGTTCACTGATTGTCACGGTCTAAGTTACTACTTACTGATCTCACAATTCCAGTAGCCACTGTGGCCCAGGGTCTGGGACTCAGAGGTCAAAAGGCAAAGAGCCAGATTCTGCCTCTGTTCACCCTCACAGCACAGTCCACCCTGTAGAACCATGCTGACCAGCAGAGTCTAATTATCCAGAAATAGTTAAGACACCAAGGGTGATTTTTTCCTGGCTATGAATTAACTAAAAAGGTCACCCAAAAATGTGATTCTTCTCCCCAAGGAACAGTGATATCAAAACCTAATGAAATATGAACTTTATCATTTTCCACTGAACTTTTCATTTTCTTCTAGGATATTAAAGGAGGGAGAACTTGGAGAAAGGGAAAAATCGAAAGTCTACAGTTGGATCAAAAGAGGCCCTTTCACAAGGTGATCTTTGACATCAGGCCACACACCAAATGTAACTGGGTCCTTGGTAAATCAAAGACATCGTAAGCTTGGTGGAGACAGGTGCTACATCTATTAAAAAGAATAGGTTGAGTACCTAGTATATGCTTGACGCTGTGACTGATATAAATATTTCTTGAGACTAGTAAACATTCAAGGTATGTTAGATTTTAAATGAATGAATGAATGAAGAGTTTTGAACTAGATCACTGTTTCCCCTGGAGACAGACTCGCGGGGGCCCTAATTATAGAAGGGTCCACAGAATTTTCTGAACACTCAAAATTATAATTTTTAGTCTTTTAAGACCTAAAGGATTTCTAATGACATGTACTACATGTGTTCTGGGTTCTGAGGGGCAGGAAGATGATAAAATTACAAGCAGGTCTTGTACCCCAAGGGAGAGGAGGTCCAGCAGGATGGAGAAATGCCTGATGCAGCAGGATCTGTGGAGGATCCGCAAGGCGAAGATTAAAACAGGGGTCTCGGAATAAACTCCAAAACTCTTTAGCAGTGATTTCAGTCAATCAATAGATGATCTAATTCCCCACTTTCTGATAGAGTTAGGGACGGGAATTCGGTGCACATCATCTTTTTACCACACTCTCTGGTTTCGTGGTTCCTTAAAGTACTTAAGAATTATTAGCATTCATATTACATATTCACATCTACTTACATCGCACTTCCAAGATGCCAGGCTTTTGGAAAAGTTAGTTAAAATGCAGATTTTCTGGCTCCATCTCTAAGGATTCTCCTTCAGTAGGTCTGGGGCTGGAGCTAAGGATTTCTCATTCTGTTAGGTCTGGGGCAAAAGCCAAGAAATCTATATTTTTAATAAAATCCCCAGTGAGTCTGATGAGGGTGGTTCTGGGACAAAACCTGGAGAAAGATGATTCAGCTCCATTCACGTTGTCGCCTGAGTAGACACACCTGTGTTATCAGGAATACACCCAGCCGCATCTAAAGTGGGGAGGGTGTTGATTTTGTAGCCTGAGACATTGCTGTATTCCTTAATCACTTCTAAAAGTTTTGTAGTAGAATCCCTAGTGTTATAAGTAAAAAATATTTGTTATAAAGAAGTGTCGAAGGATGTATACCAAAAAATTAACTGTGTTTAATTTCTGTATAGTGGGTTTACTCATGATTTAAATGAATAGGCACTACTTATGTGAAATGGTAAAATCCTTTGAAAGTATTAAATTCTAGAGATTATTAAGATTATAGATAGACGTATATATTTGGATAGCTAGATGACAGAGAAGGTTGTAGGAAGAATTATAATTTAATTGAGATTTATACCTCATACCATACCAAATCATAAGCAACTTATACTTAATACAGTTATGTATTGGAGGTCCTAATTTTATAATTGCAGTATAGTATAGTAAATTTAAAATTCTATTAATATTTAAAATAAGTTGTTTTTTTTTTTTTTAATTTCAGCTTAATATGAAGGTACGGATAATTAGGTTACATTATATTTTTTAGGTAGAGTCCAAGCTGTAGCTGTGTCCCTTATCCAGGAGATGTGCCATATATATCTATCCTTACATTGTGCCTGTTAGGTGAGAGTATACCAATTCCCCTCGTTCCTCACCCCTCCCCTCTCTCCTCTCCCTTCTCCCTAATTCTCCTCACTTGAATTTAATTGTATTTTGCTCTTGTGTATGAGTGTATTTATTCATCTACTGGTTTCATATTAGAATTGAGTATGTTGAGCTGAATGCAGTGGCTCACGCCCATAATCCTAGTACTCTGGGAGACCAAGGCAGGAGATTCCCTTGAGCTCAGGAATTTGAGACCAGCCTGAACAAGAGCAAGACCCCATCTCTACTAAAAATGAAAGATTATTTGGGCATTGTGGCAGGTGCCTGTAGTCCCAGCTACCAGGGAGCCTGAGGGAGGAGGATCGCTTGCACTCAGGAGTTTGAGGTTGCTGTGAGCTAGGCTCATGCCATGGCTAGCCTAGGGCTCCAGAGTGAGATTCTTTCTTCACCTCCCCACCACCACCCCCCAAAAAGAATTGAGTACATTGGATACTTGCTTTTCCATTTTTGTGATACTTTACTAAGTAGAATGTTCTTCAGCTCCATCTAGGTTAATACGAAAGATGTAACGTCTCCATCTTTTTTATGGCTGAATAGTCACTAAGTTATTCTTTATTTTAACTAAAAGGTCTGAGAAAAATTAAAGGACACATTTATATATCACACTATGGGACTTTTAGACAAAAAGTTGGGAGATTACCTATAGAGATATCTAGGATCTCTTTCTCTAAATTTAGGACACACTAGTCCTTTAAAACAGAATTTTTAAAAGTCTTACCTTTTATAGCTCCCTACATATTTTTTGATAAAATACTTTAGAGTTATTGTATTCTTTTCTTTTTTTTCAAATTTATTTATTTTTATTCTTAAATCATAGCTGTGTACATTAGTGCAATCAAGGGGTACAATGTGTGGATTTCATATACAATGTGAAATAGTCTCTTCAAACTGCTTAATGTAGCCTTCAAGGCATTTTCTTGGTTACTGTATGTAGGCATTTGTATTCTGCATTTAGTAAGTTTCACCTGTACCTATCTAAGATGCACGGAAGATGTGGCCCCACCCATTACCCTCCCTCCACGAAAACCTCCCCCCTCCCTTCCCCTTGAAGGAACCTCATAAAGCAACTGTGACTAGATATATTTCATTATCTATGGTGACATCAAAAGGGTCAATGAACAATAGTGCTACCTTCCCCCATCTAAGAAACCAGCCCTACTTTGATAAACTCTCTCAGGTCAAATACAGGGTGTCCATAAAGTTCATATGCAATTTAAAATAGTTGGCTATTTTATATACACTGTGACATTCTGTCCAACTGCCTGATTGTATCAAATTTCATTAAATACTATAGAAGAGTTTTAAAACTTACAGGCGAGGAAGATCTGTCATAAGTTCTGGCAGTGAATGGGGCCCAAGAAGGTGGCAGAAGCATTCTCTCACAGTCTTGCTGATGACATTCTCTCACAGTCTTGCTGATGACATTCTCTCACAGTCTTGCTGATGACATTCTTCCTCACAGCCCCTATTTATTGCCTTATTTGAAGTGGCTCCAACGTGCAAAAGTATTGTTTATAGTTTATAGTAAGCAATTGCTAAGAGTTTTTTTTTTTTTTTTTTTTTTTTTTTTCTGTTGTTCAAATATTCCAATCTTACTTGAAGGTGTGGGAAAAGATAGAAAGATAGAATCTGGTCAAAATAATTCAGAATTTCTTTAGACTAGTCTGATGGGGGGTATCCCCATGCATGCAGTACCATAAGGTCTGGTGTTATCTGTGATTACTTGCAGCTTGCTCATGCATTTAATCTAGTTTTTGGGGGTTTTTTTTGAGTTCTTCATTTTAGAAGGGCAGTGAATTGACATGCTCCAGTTCATCACATAAACAAGGGTATTTTCTGTGCCTCTAACTTATAGTGCAGCTGTGGTTAATGCTATGAGTGTTTACATAAAGACTGATGCATGGATACCTTTTCAGCAGCAGCTGGAAGACTGCAGTCAGCCAAAACCTCAGCAAAGTACAGTAAATCTTTTTGAGTCAGCACTGAGACAAACCAAGAAACTTTTTTTTCTCTTTTCCCGTTAATGCATCCGAATTAAACCATTTAAATGGGATGAAGGTGAAGTGTTGCAAAAGTTTTGCTCAAATAGAACAGGGGAATGTTTAACTTTGGGCTCTGTGACTAGACTTGTATTACTTTGCACCTTTCATCCTAAATGTTTCATAGGCTATTTCCAAATGTTCCTCTGCTTTGAATAGACAGTTTGGGCAATAACATGGGGGAGAAATGGATTATTTAAGGAAGGTGGCCACAAATCTCTTCAGGTCCCTAATAAATAAGGGGAACTTTTGGCCATTACAGTGTTGCGTTCAGAAAAATCTGGATGTAATATGTACCTGTGGAATAGGCTCAAGACTTGAGTGGCTAAATCAATTATTCCATATTTACAGCATTCATTCATTTATAACAAATATTTTTTACTTATAACATTTATATGCCAGACAGTTTTTAAGAATTAGAAATTAAAATCATAAAATAAAACTCCAGCTTTCTCTCCTCAAAAAGAAAGTGAAGCACATTTGGTGGACCAGAGAAGTCACAATACAATAGATCAGGCATGTGCGTTTTTTACATCATTGCACAGAGACGTCAATTGGCAAATGCATGCAGTGCATATTCAGCAGCCTCTCTGCTTGGAAGCACCATGCATCTGTTTTTTTGTTTGTTTGTTTTTGTTGTTGTTGTTGTTTGGCCGGGACTGGGTGCCAACCCACCACCCTTGGTATATGGGGGAGCGCCCTACTCACTGAGCCACAGGCACTGCCCATGTCTTTGTTCCATGTTCAGTTCAGCTCTGTTTGACAGGCTTGATGAAAAGCTTTCTTATATCACACTGCATCCCAGAATCAGGATCCACAGACCTTCCTACTGTCTGTCATATGGAGACACTGCTATTTCTTCTTCTCTTTCCTAATGGTATGTGAGTGAGCCTCCACGTATTGCTTACATGTGAGATCCTATCTGAAGGGCTACTTTGTGAATGGAGCATCACCGAACCAATATGTGGTATTGTTATTAAGGAAATTCATGCTTGTGAAATTTTGAGTTTTCCTAGACTAAATATATTAATCCATGTCTAAGTTCTTTGGGGTTTGGTCTCCTGCCCTCTTCCCACACATATTATCCCCCTAAAATGTAGTTTTTATATCTCCAACTTGACCTAAATTATTTTGACTATAAAATAAAATAGAGGGAGTCTGCTATAGTTATCAGACCCAGAAAAGCTTATGAGCTGTGCACAGTGCTAGTCTGGCCTGTTTGAGCTGGACTACTAGAAAACCACAAAGAGAGAGGAAAAGTCTGTAGTTTGTCCAAGAACACTTTATCTTTCACTATAGGTACTACTAAAGATCTCAGACTTGAAAATACTGTGTATAGTACATAGACTTTTTAAAAGTATGATACTTGCTGCATTCTTTAAATGTATATTGATTCCTTTTCAACTGGTTCAAATTTAAAACTCAAGGATTCCACTCTATGCCAAGAGATTAGTCAGACATTCTTATGTGTGACTGTAATGTTCACAGTATTTATCAGTAAAAAGCATGATTTTGAAGAAAAGAGTTGGCTGTCATAGGGCTGCATTACATAAGTCCCTCTCCAGTGGTTTTGGAGAATGAGGCGTCTTCCTGCACTATAGCCTGTCTCCTTTAACTAGACCTGGAAACTGCCCCCCAAAGACCACTCCGTCTAACCTATTTCAAGTTTCTGTGTGTAAATTGGGGTCCCCCCAGGGTGCTTTTTTGAGCCAAGAACTCACGTTTCCAAAGGGATCTCAGTTTAAAAAAAGTAACGAAAAATCCTGACCTCTGAGAGTTTTAAAAGACAAATGAGATAACAATATTTGTAAAAGTGGCCACTGGTTTCCCGAGAGAACAGATACACAAAGGAAACATATCCAGGCAGTGTGTGGCCTGCCTACCTAGATCACAAACACCTGCCTCTTTCTCTTCCTGTGGCCACTAGTAAAGCATTTGTATTCTTTCTTTCACAAAAGTGGTTTAGAGGAGGGTTGTATGGCAAGTGTCTGTTTAACCATTAGACTGAATAGTTACTTAGTCAGGTACAATAAAATCTCAGGAAAAATAAGGACTATTCAAGAAGGTGTTTAGTTATATTGTGTTTTCCAGTCAACTAACAGGTTTAACCCCCTGCTGTTGAAAATCTCTGTTTTATACCCCTGTCTTCCTGCTCCAGTAAGAGCATCTCAGGGTCTCCAGGACTGCTTGCCCTTGCAAGCTAACTCTGTAGAGAGAATAGGGTGTTTGCCAGATGCGTAGAAAATGGCCCAGACACGATCTATTTGTTTTGTTTTCAATTATTCTTTTTTTTTTTTTTTTGTAAAGGTGGAGTATTAGAGGGGAAAAATTCACAGCTTAGCATAAAATAGAAGTCTGATTATTGAGGCTTCTAGTTGGTTCTAGAGGCTAGTTGGGTTCACTGCTTTTCTCTACAGCTGATTCATTGGGCCCATGATCATAGTTCACTACAGCCTCTAACTTCTGGGCTCAGCTTCTTCAAGCACTGAGATTACAGGCCTGAGTCACCCTGCATAGCCTTGTGAATGTTAAATTATGAGTCCATCTTATTTTCAGATTTTTAATCCATAGATAATACCTGACATTTAAGATAATTACATTAAAATAATTACAGAATTAATCATGTAGAAATAGGCAGTTTTCTCAGGAATAAGTTAATCTCAGAATAAAAATTTTGAAATATGTAACACATGGTAAGATGAAATTTTTCTATATACATTTAATATTTTATTATATATTGTAGTATGTATTTTTATCAGTTGTATTAAAGAACTACCAATCTCCTGGCCTCCATGTGAAGCATTATAGTCTTTTATCTGAACTTTATATTTGACCCATGTTCAGGGAGAACCAGAACTAAAACTGCAAATGCTATTTCAAACTTAATGTGCTTCATGAGTTTTCCCTTTTCATAAAATTTCTAACTATCAAAGTGTCTACCATGTTTCTCTATTTAATTTTTATAAGTGAACATTATAGTTTGGCACACACTTCTGGCAATGTACAGTTTGTATTTAGTGTAAAGAAAGCCACAGCTGTACCAAGCAATTGTAATGCCATAAAAAATGTCCCAAGGAACATTCTCCCCACTCATCCCCTATGGAAACTAAGATTCCTCCATTGAACTTCTTGCCAGTACTATATAAATACTGGCAAATAAGAAAAATGAAATTGCCCTATTTTCTGCTTCTTTGTCTCAAAAGACTGTGAGTGCATTTTTATTGGGAACAAGTACAATTCTTTTTTAATACACTTTGTTGGTTGACTTTCCACATGCTCATTTTCTTACTCCTCTTGTCTTCTGAGCATATACATCAGGCTACAACATAGGACCCCTGTTGGCTTCTGCAGAAATGATGGGATCTCAACATTAGATTTGTGTCCTTATGTACATTTTTTCAGGGACAAACTCATAGACACCAATCTGAATTGTTAAGCTCTTTATGAAGGACTTCAATTTAAATAAATGAGTTATGTATACATTGGAACTTAATTCACATTCTATGCTTTTCCCCCAAGATAATTTTAGGAGAGTTTTGGCAAACACACACCAAAAGGAAGACTATATAACACAACATGGATTCACTGAAACAAACCATAAAACATATAAACATGGTAAATTAAAAAACAAAACAGAACACAAAACATGCTAAATTTCAAAAAGAAGTGATGCTAATGCATAATTCTATTATTTGATGCATGTTTTTCCTTATTTTTTTTTTCTTTTTTCAGAGTGTTAGGGCTCAGGGACATCACAAGCTCATGGTCCAGGGTGTCCTTTTAGCTTTGGCCTTTGGAAGGACAGTATTGGCCAGTCTCCACTCCAACATACTGCTGAAATTTGTTTATTTTCTTCTTTGTCCATTTTGTTCTCTTTCTATATTTGACAGAGGTGGGTTTTGCTTTTTCCCAGGCTAGGAAGGAACTCTTGGCTTTAAGGAACCTGCCAAGTCTGCTCCCTCAAAGTCCTAGGGTTGGAGGCATGGCCATAACACCCTGCCAGACAACACCATTTCTCCTGTCACTCTCTTTCTTTCTGTCCATCATCTCTCCTTTTCTCTAATTCTTTACTTTCACCTCCCCTTCTTTTTTTATCTTTCTTTTTCTCTTCTTTCTCCCTACTCGCTCTTTACCCTTCTCTTCCTTTTGGCCTTATATTAAGAGAGTGCTTCAATACCTAAGCTCTGAGACAGGGTAATCCAAAGGAAAGGAGGCAGTGAGAAGGAAGAAGTAGGGAGAGGGAGTGAACAAGAAGAAAACACACATACGGAAGAAACACAGAAAAATTCTGGGAACACAAAAAACCAAAAACAAAACAACAACAACAACAACAACAACAAAACAAAACCTTCCTCCCCTGCAAGGAACCATGAGGCAGCTACTGGAGAGGACTCCACCTATAAAGAAATAATTGAAATGACAGAAAGGGAATTTAAAATACGGGTGGTGAAGGCAATAAAGGGAATTTCAAGAAAGTGGAAAAACAGAACCAAAAAATGGATGAAAGATATGAAGAATATAGAAAGGATAGGGTGGAGCTTAAGGAAATGAAAGAGTCAATCAGGGAACTTAAAGATGCAGTAAAAAGTACCAATGGAGAAGAGTGAATCTCAGAGCCAGAGAATAAAGTTCATTAGCTAATTCAGGTAGTTAAAGAGGCAGAAAAGAAGAGAGAAAAAGCAGAATGTTCACTCAGATAATTATAGGACTTCACAAAGTGTTCAAACATATGAATTATAGGGTTCCCTGAAGTGGAAGAAGTAAGTCTGAAAGGAATGGAAACCCTGCTAGAGGATATCATAAATGAATATTTCCCAAGCTTCACTAAAGATTTTGAATGATATCAAATCACAGGTCATCTCAACACAAATAGAGCATCTCCAAGACACATTATAATGAACCTGTCCAAAGACAAAAAAAAGAATTCTTCAGGTAGCCAGAAGTAAGCACCAACTGACCTACAAGGGCAGAGTCATCAGGGTAACAGCGGACTTTTCAGCTGAAACTTTTCAACCCAGAAGAGAATGATCATCTACTTTTAAGCTTCTTAAACAATTTTTAGCACATAATTCTGTAACCTGCTAAACTAAGTTTCAAAATCAATGGAGAATTCAAATATTTTATTGTTATGCAGACAGTAAAAGGAAATTTGCCACATCAAATTTACAGCTGTACATAGGCCTGTTCTCCAAACTGACACCACAGTGGACCACCAGCAAAATAAACTAAAAGACAAAACCTAACTTCTACAGTGGTGCAAAGTATAAAAGTAAGCAATGAATAGAACTCCATGACAATTTTCAGTTCTCTCCTAAATGTAAACCTTTGGCCAGACTAACTAGAAACAGAAAAGTAAAATCCTTAATACTCTCAGTCAGAAATGAAAAAGGGGAAATAACAACAGATATCCCAGAGATAAAAGAGATCATTTCTGAGCACTACAAGGAATTCTATGTTCAGAGATTTGACAATGTGAAGGAAATGGACCAATACTTGGAATCACACCCTCTCCCTAGACTTAACCAGGAAGAAATAGATCTCTTAAACAGAACAACATCAAGCACTGAGATCAAAGCAATAATAAAAAAAAATCTTCCAAAAAAATACCCTAAACCAGATGGGCACTAGAATCCACTCTAGAATTCTACCAAACCTTTAAAGAAGAGCTTATACCTATGCTGCAGAAACCCTTTCAAAGCATTCAGAAGAAAAGGATTTTCCCCCAACACATTCTATGAAGCAAACATCACCCTGATACCAAAACCAGGAAAAACCACAACTAGAAAAGAGCACTATCAATTTCACTAATGAATATTGATGCAAAAATATTCAAAAAAATCTTGTAATGCCAACAGATTACAGCTACACATTAAAAAAAATTATACATCACAATCAAGTAGGATTCATCACAGGGATACAATGCTGGTTTAACTTACACAAATCTATAAAAGTAATTCACCACATTAATAGAAGCAAAAACAAAGACTATATGATCCTCTCAATAGATGCAGAAAAAGCATTTGATAAAATCCAGCATCCTTACATTTATGAAAATAAACATATGTGTCAGCCATCTATGACAATCCATCCCAGCCAATGCATTCAGGCAAGAGAAGTATATAAAGGGCATCTAAGTAGGCACATGTCACAACCATAAGGAACTGCCATAAAATGCTTAATGTTTAGCATTAGCCTTACTACTACAGGACTGAACTTTGCTCCTCCAGGATTACTGAGTTACTTGGTGGCTTGCCTTTCAAGTCACAAGAGATTTCCAGGCTTGCCAGGAGAATGTCTTGTTCTCAGTAATTTCTCAGATGAGTTATGATATTGGTGGGTGTTGTAGTAAGTGTGATGTTTAATCCTCAATGGGCACAGAGAGGTCAAACTCTCTCTGTTCACGAGTGATGTGATTCTGTACTTAGAGAACCCCAGAGACTTAACCACAAGAATCCTGGAAGTGATCAAGAAGTGCAGTAATGTCTCAGGATATAAAATCAATGTCCACAAATCAGTAGCCTTTGTATATGTCCATAACAGCCAAGTTGAGAAAGGAATCAACGACACAATTCCTTTCATAGTAGCTTCAAAGAAATGAAATACCTAAGAATATGCCTAACAAAAGAGGTGAAGGATCTCTACAAAGAGAATTATAAAACTCTAAGAAAAGAAATAGCAGACCATGCTCTTGGCTGGGAAGAATCAACACTGTTAACATGTCTATACTTCCCAAAGCAATCTACAGATTCAGTGCAATTCCCATTAAAATCTCAAAATAATACTTTGAAGAACTGGAAAAAAAATTTCTATGTATTGTATGGAACCAGAAAAATTCCAATATAACCCAGGAAATTTCTGGTGATAAAAACAAAGCTGGAGCATCACACTACCAGACTTTAGGCTATATAATAAGTACAAAGTTATAAAAACAGCATGGTATTGACCCAAAAATAGACACATAGACATTTGGAACAGAATGGAAACCAAGAGATGAAACCAGTCTCTTACAACCATCTGACCTTTGATAAACCATATAAAAGCACGTGTGAGGAAAATAATCCCTTTTCAATAAATGGTGCAGGGAGAACTGGATGACTACATGTGAAAGACTGAAATTGGTCTATACCTTTCACCACTTACATAAATTGATTCATGATGGATACAGATTTAATTCTTAGATTTATATTTAAATCTACAATTTAAACCTTGTATCCATCTTGAATCAATTTATGTAAGTGGTGATAAAAATCCTAGAAGAAAGTGTAGGAAAAACTCCTGAGGATGTTGGCCTGGGGAAAGATTTTTTGAAGACTTCCATGGCAATTGCAGCAACAACAAAAATAAACAAATGGGACTTAATTAAATTGAAAAGCTTCTGCATAGCTAAGGACACAATAATCAAAGCATAAAAACAACTTTTAGAATGGGAGAAGATATTTGGATGTTACAAATCTGACAAAGGTCTGATAAGTAGGATCTATAGAGAAGTCAGGTTAATCAACAAATAAAAACAAACAATCCCATTTATCACTGAGAGAGAGGCATGAACACAACATTCTCTGAGGAAGACAGACAAATGACTAAAAAACATATTTTAAAATGTTCCTCATCCCTGGGCATCAGAGAAATACAAATCAGAATCACCCTGAAATATCACCTAAAGCCAGTAAGATTAGCCCATATCACAAAGTCACAAAGTTGCAGATGCTGGCATGGATGGAGAGAGAGGGGAACACTTTTACACTTTGGTGGATTGTAAACTAATAACAGCCTCTTTGGAAAGAAGTGTGAAGAATCCTCAAAGAACTCAAATTAGATTTTCCATTTGACTGTGCAATCTCACTATTAGACATCTACCCAGAGAATAGAAATGCTTTTATCATAAAGACATTTGTTTATCCCAGCTCAATTTACAGTTGCCAAGATGTGGAAACAACCTAAATGTCCATCAGCTCAGAAATGGGTTAACAAACTGTGGTATTTGCATACTATGGAATACTATTCAGCCATAAAAGATAGTGACCTTACGGCTTTTGTATTAAGCTGATGGAGTTGAAACACATTCTCCTTAAAGTGTCATAAGAATGGAAAAGCAAATATCCAATGTACTCAATATGAATATAAAGCCAGTAGGTGATCTAATTCACACCCACATTGGAGAAAAACTCATTTCAATTCAAGTTGGTGGGATAGGGTCTGAGGGAGGGAGAAAAAGGAGGTTTTGGGGTGCTCCCACTTAATAGGCACAATGTAGGGGTATATGGCACACCTTTTGGCTGTGAAACACAAGTACAAGAGGGTGTCTACCTGACAAATTTATATATTGTGACCTGGTTGTTTGTACCCTAACATGAACCTGAAATGAAAAACAAAACTTAAACCAATTAATTAAGGGGTAAAGAATTATTTTTTATGTTTGTCTTTTATAGTTATTTGCAATTAATCACAAATCTTATCTCAGAAATAGAATTTGAAAATTTTATGGATCTCACCATTTAACCCAAGTGCTGAAATTGCTTATTGGCTGGGAAAACTACATTTCCTGGGTATATATCATTTACTGGGGCAGCCACTTCTAGGGTTTAACAGATTCCAGATGAAATTCAGTGGAACATCATGTTGAGATTTGCAAAGTAAAATGTCATTACTTGTCAATTGAGAAGAAAAATCTGTTTTTCTCTTAATACTTCACTTTATGTTTAATGCTCAGTACATGGCAAAATCTTGGCTTATTTGATTGGATATGAGGTTTTTCCTTTCAAGAGTTAAAAAATGTAAATTAAGCTTCTGGCAAAAAAGTTATGAGAGGTATAATTTCCTGATATTTTAGTGCTTTAAAACCCAATTCTGTGCCAGGACACATGTTCAACTGCCTGGCAGACCCTCCCATATATGAAAATACTTCCATGTTTATAGGAATATGCTGGCAAAAACCCACTGCTTCTGTGAATTATTTGTCCTTTTCTGTTGATTATTTTGAAAAAGGAGAAGAGCAGGTCCAAGTTCAAATGGCTCTCAGTGGCTGAGACAAACTTGAAAAGCTGTATGGTGAGATGAACATCTATGCATCATTTAACCACCACTTTTCCCATCACATTATGAAACTTGTGGGAAAATTAAAGTTTGGGTTTTCTTTGTTTGTTTGTTTGCTTGTTTTTAGTTTTGGCTGGGGCTGGATTTGAACCCACAACCTCTGGCATATGGGGCCGGTGCCCTACTCCTTTGAGCCATAGGCGCCACCCCGGAAAAATTAAGTTTTTTTTTTTTTTTTCCTGTAGTGGGAATTGAGCAATGAATTGATGAAAGAATGACTGATAGAAACATTCAGTGAGGAAACATGATAATATAACTAATTTATAACATGAAGACAGAGATTTTTGCTTTTCCAGTGACAACCTTTATCAAAAATAAAATTGCCATCTTAAAGGAGCCTGTTAAAAACCTCTTAATGTTATATTAAGGAAAGAGAAAGACCCAAGAGTAACTTGTCGAAGGAAATATAGATAACCAGCGGCAGAGCTGTTACTAGAATTTAGATGTCTGGTTTTAAGTTATAAGCAGAGCTTTGTGGTTTTAAACCATTAATACAGAAAAATTAGAAGAAATAAAAAATAATCACCCCTTGTTTTATCATTTATAGAGAATGTATGTTTTTATGACTTTTTGTCTACGTGTATTTGCATGGACTGAACTCTAGCTGTGTGTACTGGGTGTAAAACAAAATTAGGTCCTTGATGAAAGGTCATGAGCAAGGAGGTTAGATGACTTCTATTATAGGCACTGATATGCTTCTAAAATTAATAATCAGACACATAAAATTTTGTGGAATGAAAAAAGTTTTTTGAACTTCATATTACAACCAGATGGCAGAAGGCTGGAGACAGATGATATGAAGGAGAATAATAAAAGGAAAAAAGGAGAAGGAAGGGAAGGGAAGAGTACAATCCCCTATATATAACAAGCAGAGTGAAGAGGTTTAAGAATGTTATCCCTAAAGTCCCTCTCAACCCTTGGTTTTCACACTTGAAAAGGATATACATACATAGTAATAGTACTGACTTTATAGACGCAGGGGTGGCGAACAAGTTCGACTACGCGCTCGGAGATTGCTCCTCAGAGGTCCCTCCTCAGAAGCAGCATAACAAAATCCAAACTTGGCAAAGAGCCACAGTATACAAAATAATGATAAGAGGCAAAGAGCCGA
>CAUYPK010000752.1:0-17369 GCA_963574355.1 Loris lydekkerianus | reverse complement strand
TAGTGTAACAATTGTAATCTTTTAAAGTCTGGTATCAAATTTATGTCAATAATACTAAGAGCATCCACGCCAACATCTCTGGTCTTGGGATTTTGTGATATAGGCTAATCTTACTGGAGTTAGATGATATCTCAAAGTAGTTTTGATTTGCATTTCTCTGATGATTAAAGATGATGAGAATTTTTTCATATGTCTGTAGGCCGTGCACCTGTCTTCTTCAGAGAAGTTTCTCTTCAAATCCCTTGCCCAGCCTGCGATGGGATTACTTGTTCTTTTCTTGCTTATAAGTTTGAGTTCTCTGTGGATTCTGGTTATTAAACCTTTGACAATTTGAATCACATTTCCAGTTTTCTAATAAATTTTAGCTGAAATTTGGCTTAACATTTTGATTAATTTTCTGTTATATGCTCTAAGTGTCTTTCAGTTTGTGAGACTATAACTTCAAAGGCAGAAGGAAAGTAAGAGGCGACTTTAATAACGATGAGAAGTAAGCAGGAGGGAACGTCATCGGACATGGGGCTCTGCAGAATTATCCAGACCCAAGTGCTGTACCCGGACTGGGCATGAGGCACTTTCCACAACTGCACTTTGCTCTTCCCGGCGCAGTCCCGTTTACAAGAGAAACTAGACGCTTCTTTCATGCATCCAGAGCGTCCTTGCCAGGGTGGCCCAGATCTGTCTTCTTTAAATGCGGCTGAAACCCAAGGCCAGCTCCGGCCCCTGCTTTATCCGACTTGCTGGCCCCTAGGCACCGTGTACTCCTGCTCACCTCTGCTGCTGGGCTTGGTGGGGCCAGCTCGGGGATTTCAGGGCACAATCCCATCTGACGGAGCTCTGCTCTGATGTCACCAGAGGACAGAGCTCTTCACTGAGTGCGGCACTGGGACCATTTTCTCCAGCTTTATCTGTTACTGTATCTCTGTAAGCACAGCATTCTGCAACCAAACAAGAATTCTCTCTGTACCCTAAACCAGCTGCACATCTGCGTCTGACATATTTGCTTCTGCAAGGATGACACTCTCTTTGGATGACTTTCTCTTTAAACAATGGAGATCTGCTGACCACCCCCTACCCCCACTGGCTCAGACAGGCCCTGCCTTCTGCAGGATGTGGGCCGCAGAGGGCATCCTTGCTGTGTTCTTCCAAATTTCATGGCAGAATTCAGCCAGCTCTGCCTCACAGTTTACATGGCCCTTGCCCTTGTTCTTTTAGATTGTAAGCTGCTTGAAGACACTCACCCCGCCTCAGTCACCCTGCGCCCACCAGTGAACCTCGTCCGTGTCTTCCACGTCCTGCACGCTGAGGATTTAACATCCACTAAATGGAGAAGAGGATCCCCAGGCAGGCAAAGGCTCACGTGTCAACAGCGACCTCCATCCCTGTGAGGTGGAAGTGGCTGAGCCCGGAGTTTTTAAATATGACTTCCATTGCTGAGAAAAGAACTCCAGTAAATACTTAGAATCTTCACGTATGAAGAGCCCGGGTCACAAACACAGCCGACACCCTCAGATACGGCACAGGAAGGAAGCGTTAGAAGGGCTGGGGAACCAAGGGTGACAGTCCCCAGTAACACCGGGGCGTGTGACAGGGAAGAAAGCCTCAGAGTCTCACTCAGCAGCCCCTCTCTCTTGTGTAAAGGACAGAGATAATCTCGTTTATCTCTTTCTCCAGACTAGACAGGAAAAAGCCAATGAAAACAGGTCAGAGAGGCAAAATTAAACACAGGTATGAAGGGCGGCAGCCAGAGAGGAAAGGCCGCCTCACAGCCTCCAGAAACCAGCGAGCTTCCTCCCCAGGCTGCCAGCCCAAAGCAGGACAAGTGTCCACGAGCTCCGTCAAGGGATAGCAGAAGGTACTGACTGACAATGATACGTGGAAATATAAAGAACATAAATGGTTTTATTTATAAAATGCTACTTTTTGCCACCAAAAATACATTAAAGTATGCTTAATGACCTTTGCTTAAGCAATATACAGTTTTGAAATGGTATTATCCAACATGAGGCTCAGTTTCCCAGAAAATTAGATTCTGTGAGCTAATAATAGCTCCTCTGGGGTTCATTAAATGCCTGCCATACATTCTTCACACATTATCCGATTAAACCCCACAGCATTCACTGTTAGGTGAGGGTAATCCTCTTAGAGAGAAGTTCTGTGATTCTCCCGCCTGGCAGGGATGGTCCGTGGTGGGCTGGTGGGACCCCAAGGCCTGTGCCCTTGCCGGCCTGTGTGCAGGTCACCTGACAGGTGGCTGAGAGAGCACCTGGCCCCACTGAGCCAACTGTGAGCTTGGGGAGCCTGGCGGTGCACCCACTCCCTGGGGTCCCCTGGTCCTTCCCTGCTCCCCCCCTCAGCTTCCCGGGAGTGTCTGCCTGTCTCACCCACCAGTTCTCTTTCTAGTATTATTATAGAGAAAGACGTTTACATCAAGAGGGAAATCAAACAGCAATAGCAAGAATTATCAGTGACTGATAAGTGGGAGCCAAAGATTCCCAGTGCCACCAAGTACTAACTTTGAAGTCGGCCTCGCCGTGAAACTGGCACTGGACAGGTCTATCGGGTGTCCCCGATATTGGTATTGGGCAGGGTGTCACCTGGTGGTGGTGGTGGGAATGTCCCTTCAACCAAATAATCAGCAGGCAAAAAACGTACTCTTTCTGTCTCTGAAGTGTCAGTGTTTTCCTTAGTGCTAGAGACCTTGACTTCAGGATCTTCGCTTCAAATACTCTGAGCCATCAAGTTCCAGAAAGACCCACCTGTCACTGTAGTGCAGCTTGAGTCACTCAGCTGTGCCCCTGGTGGCCACGTCTGAAGGAGGCGGCCGTTTCACGTCTGCTCAGGGGCACCCCTGGGTGGTAAGTGTGTCATGACTGCAAGTGAGGAAAGCAGTGGTATGCAAGGGTGCCACGTGGACCAAGTCTTGGTCCCTTGTACTCCAAGAACTCGTCATGTGAAATAACTAAACAATTAGTATTTTATTTTTGGATTATAAAAGAGTTATAGAAAAATGTCATTTTTAAGAAAAGAGTGTTGTAAACTCAAGCATGTTTCATCAATGAAGCAGTAACTTGTGGCGTCTATTAGAGTTCTGTTCCTGAGACACCAATGTATTGGAATTGCGATTACGGGAGAGTACAGTCTGGAGAAGCAACGCAAGGCTCCAGCCCTGTTTCCATCAAGATATGTGTTTTGGGATTCCAGAAAAAACATACTTATGAAAACGGTCTCTCTTGCTTCAACAAAGAAGATCTTAAACTATATAGCAGCGGCTTCTTAATCTCGTTTTGGTCACAGGCTCCTTCGAGATGCTAATAAAACCTCCAGATCAGTGGTTCTCAACCTTCCTAATGCCGTGGTCCTTTAATATAGTCCCTGTGGGTCTCGACCCACAGGTTGAGAACCGCTGCTCTAGATCTTTTCCTTCTAAAATACTGTCATGTACGTATATCTCAAAACCTGCGTGTGATATTCGTGGGAGTGTCTAAGCTGCGTGAACCCCAAGTTAAGTTTCTTCCTCTGTCAAGAAGTCAGTCTATGTTTCCCATGAATGTGCAACGACCGTGCTTAAGGACCAATCTCGGCAGAGACAACCTGGCTGAGCCGAGCACTGTGGCTACTCTCTGTCAGACACTAAGTGAGTTACGTGGCACCTTGGCATGAATCGGACCTGAGTCAGTCTCAGGATACACAGCCTCTGTCCCTGGGCCGATGGTGGATGCTCTAAATTGCAGTCAATCCGCGGAGCCCTCGGCCATGTCTCCCTCACTGGGTCTCCCCTTTTTTCCTCTGGCTGGTCTAGCCATCCATCTGTTTCTATTACAAACAGCTACAGTGCTTTGACTGGACCTAAGGCTTTCAAAGTGGAATGCAAGGAGAAAAACCAAAGCCCTAAACACTGTGTTTCAGAAGCAGAACTAGAAATAAAGAGGCTTGTCATTAGCAATGAGGAGAAAGGAGAAACAGGCATCGTTCCTCCTGCATGCTAATTACAACGCGCAGCCGCTTGCACAGTTGACCTCACTTAATCCTTAAACCAATGCTGCCAGGTAGGTCCCATTCATCCACTCATTACCTGTGGGTGGCCAGAGGCTGAGCAATTTCCTGATTCAGAGTCAGCGGCAGCTCTAAGATTAGAATGCATCTGTGTTGTCTACAGCTGTAGTATTTTTTCCCTAGTATATAATATTTTTAAAGTACTTACTAAAACATTCTGAGATTTAACTCAGTGTTGTTTTTTTTTTTTTTTTTTAGATTATCTGTCTGAGCAGCATCAAACAAACATCTCCAGATGATGAGCTTTGCATAGATTGGAGAGAACAGTTGACTGACAATTTCTAGAATGTTCATTTCTAGAATGCTCAGGTGAATTCCAATACCGAGATTGCACAGTCTGGGCAGCTGCCCAAAGGAAAGGAAGCCTTCTTCCCAAAGAGACACCTGCAGGTGGGTGTTCTCTGCAGCCCAGCTCACAACTGCGAAGATACGGAGTCCACCTGAGTGCCCTTCCACTCATGAGTGGATAAAGAGAATGTGGTGTGTGTACACCACCAAGTACTACTCAGCCATAGAAGGAATGAAATAATGTCATTTGCAGTAACATGGAGGGAAGTGGAGACCCTTATCCTAAGTGAAGTGTCTCAGGAATGGAAAAGCAAATACCACATGCTCTTGTGGGCGCTAACAGGTGCCACACATGGGCACAAAGCTACATCAAGGACATGCGAAGCCAAGGAGGGGGACATGTCAGGGTGGGTGTGAGATAAAAATGTGCCTATTGGGTATAAAGAAGACTGCTCTGGTGCTGGGCACACCAAGAGTCCATCAGACCAAACCATTATACACAATATCCATGTAATAAAAACACTTGTACTCCTATAATTAATATTTTGAAATTAAGAGTAATTAAAGAAAAAATATAAAAAGAAATTTCTGATGAATCAAAGAAGTAACGGAGAGAAAAGAACATAGAAATGTGCTTGTTGCATCGAGACTTAAATAAGCAACACAAAACCTTAAAAAGTTACGAAGTTAAGATTCAAAATCTTGAATGAACACAAATACCAAAGTTCTGCATGACCCATAGAAGGCTTAAGCAAATTTAAAAGACTAATATTTGATAAAGAAAATATAATTTTAATATACAGTGTGTCCATAAAGTTCGTGTGAAATTTAAAGTAGTTTTACATCATAAACTGCACACAAACTTTATGGACACCCTGTATGTGTATAAAGATAAAAATAAGTCTCCAAAATCTATAAAGAAATCCTGAATATTTATCAAAAAAGCTACAAAGATGGTCAAAGACTATGACTAATTATAATTTGCCAGCAAATATATTAAAAGATATGTCAACTTCACTAGCCATTCTGGGAAATTAAGATGAATTAAAGTAAAAAGACAAAATTTACAAATTCTTATATGTCTCTGGTAAAGTAATTTTTATAAAATGAAACTCTTAGGCATATGGAAAAACTGATACAGTGACTCATTATTGGTTAGGAAAGGTATGCATTTATAAAGTGTTTTTGGAAGAAATTCAATAATATTTCTTAAAACATTTAAATGTGTATTAAATGTGTATTTCCATGGACAAAAAGAAAAAAGAATCCATTGAAAAGTTTCTTATGATTGGCTCGGTGCCTGTAGCACAGTGGTTGCAGCACCAGCCACATACACCAAGGTTGGTGGGTTTGAACTTGGCCCAGGCCAGCTAAACAACGACAACTGCAACAAAAAATAGCTGGGCGTTGTGGCAGGCTCCTGTAGTCCCAGCTACTTGGGAGGCTTAAGCCCAAGATTTGAGGTTGCTGTGAGCTGTGACGCCACAGGACTCTACTGTGAGGGCGACATAGTAAAACTCTGTCTCAAAAAAAAAAAAAATGTTTCTTATGATTAAAAAATATATCCTCTGGCAGGTTTCTTTCTACCACCCCAGCTGAATCTTTCAGATCTCTTTGGACTCGAGAGAATCACTGATCTCAGCTCTATGACGTCCACTCTGCATGCTCTTGATGTCAGGGGCTCCCTGGTCTGTGCATGAAGGAACTGCAGAGATACGCTTGGGATATTGCAGGAGAAATACAGGGTTTACGGAGAAAGGAATCCAGGCCCTAATTTAGGAACTACGCTTCACTAATCTAACTCTTCCTAGGGAAAGCTTTCTCCCTCAGAATGGAAGCTGAACTAAGTCACAGTCTTTTTCAAACTGCAGGAAACTACTCATTAGTTGGTCAGGAAAATCAACCTACTAAATCTTGACAAGCATTTTAAAAGTGAAATTGAATGTAGAACAAAATAGACCTCCTTGGACTTAGGAAGACTAGCCATTAACAAAAGGCTTTACTTTTGACTTTTCCATGTAAGTGTATCTGTATGTAAGGATCCAATGTAATGTGCTTTTTTTTTTTTTATTGTGGAGGTCAGGTAAAAAGATTTTGAAAACACTGGATTAGATCATGTAGCTTTCTTCTCATTATAGATTATAGAATTCTATTCTCTCTCTTTCTCTCACACACACAAACACATGTGCTCAAAAACAAACTCTCCCCAAAGTCTGACAAAAATGGTGGAAAAGTGCCCATCGACCCATGAATGGACTAGCAAATTGTGGTACATGTATACCATGGAATACTATGCAGCCTTAAAAAAAGATGGAGACTTTACCTCTTTCATGTTTACATGGATGGAGCTAGAACATATTCTTAGCAAAGTATCTCAGGAATGGAAGAAAAAGTATCCAATGTACTCAGCCCTACTATAAAGCTAAACTATAGCTTTCACATGAAGGCTATAATCCAACTATAGCACAAGACTATGGGGAAAGAGCCAAGGAAGGGTAAGGGAGGGGGGAGGTTTTGGTGGAGGGAGGGTAATGGGTGGGGCCACATCTATGGTGCATCTTAGAATGGGTACAGGCGATTGCACTAATGTATACAGCTATGATTTAATAATAAAAAATAAATTAATTTTAAAAAGTCCCACTCTTAACAACTCAGCTATATACTTCCTCCTCTGAAAGACCACTTTTCTTCTAGATTGTCTTTGTTTTCTAGCAAGTCAATGTTTTGTGAGCACTTTTGACCTTGGACAAATTTCCTATCTCACCTGGGTCTCTGCTTCCTGATTTGTGAAATGAAGAAATTTATACCTACCTTTTTGAATTGCTGTGAGAATTAAATGGTCATACAAGAAGAATGTGCTTTGTAAGCTATAAAGCATTATACAAATGAAAGTTATTATTGCCCAGTGAAAAAAAGCAACAAGCTATTGTAATAATAATTCTATTGTTTATCGATACTGTGGGCAAAGCATGATCTAAATAAGCAAAATAATTCTATTCATCACTGAATATAATGCTATTAAATTTCCATCAAAAACAATGAATAAATAAATGAATAAATAAATTCCCACAGTGCCTTGTGCAGAGCTTAGCACACAGTAGGGGCTCAGGAAATGTCTGTTACACTGGAACAAATTCTCTGTGAATTGAACCTGTTGGAATTGGATGCTATTATTTCAACTGATTTCATGTTCTGGTCTTGGTTCATGATTTCTGCTAGGTCACGGTCCTTGTCCTCATTGTTATGTTGAGCCAGTGCTAAGTCACCCAGGCACTATCTGCAAAGGGAAGGAGCCTCGAACTCTCCTCCCGTTCCTCCCCTGACTCTGCAGCCTCTTGCTTCTTACAAATCTCACTGTCTTCCCACCCTACTCCTGTTCTCATGGCTCCCTCTTGGATCTATTTCAGACAAATCCCTGGGAGCCAGTCTTAGCATTAGAGGCTTCAGAGCAACTTCTCTCACAGCAGAGTTCACCTAAAAGGGGAGGGGTGCATTATCTGCCCAAAGCCAAGCTTGGTGGAGGGTGTTTAACTCTTTTTTTCTCCCCTCTTGGGACTTCTAAAGCCCTGTTACAAAAAAATTCCCACTGTCTGGGTTGTTGAGCTGTGGAATTCCTTCTTCCCTACCCACCGGTCATTACCACATGAAAAATGCACAAAACAGGACAGGACTGTGCAGCAATGAGGCAGCCATTACTGAAATTGTCTGCTGAGCCCCAATACAGTCTTTAAACTACATGGTTTAAACATTCATTCATTCATCCAACAAATATATTGCATCTGTTATACTCTAAGTACTGAAGCGGGTGCTAGGGAGGCACCCCAAACCCGAGTGAAATTTACAGCCAGGAAGTCAAGTGTCCTCTCTGAACCTCAGTTTTTTTTCTTGTGAAGTGGAGGTGCTCAGGAAGATGTAAGGTCTTCATAGAAGTTATTTTCCTCCACTATGTGAGCAATTCCCGCCTCTAGGAAGAAGTACCCTTGGAGGGGAAAGCCAGGATGCAGCCTTCTAGTTCATGCCCCTGATTAGGTCATTTCCCCATTCTGGGGCTCCATTTCTTCATCAGTAAAATGAAAGGGCTAGACTGAATGGTTTCAAATAACTTGTCTGACTGTCTGTGACTCTTCACTTCCAACCTTCTGTGATTCTAGCATGAGAACACCCACCAAATGCAGGAATGGACATCCTGTCATTCTGGGAGCAAATTTCCTTTCAGGATGCTCACATAATCTCAAAAAGCAGCAGAAAGAGAATCGCTTCTCTCCAGGTTGAGTATGAAAGTTTATGGGGACCCCACCCAGGAGCTGCTCTCCCCAGATCTCCCGAGTCACTAAATTTATCTTCCCCATCATGCTGTTAATCTCTGAAAATTTAACGGCATGACCATCAGCCGCCTAAAGAACACAGCTGAACCACCACTAATAAATCAAAAACTCCTGTGACGCTTCTGAATAAATGATAGCTGCTTGGATTAGCAGGCAGGCTGGCAGGGGATGTTTAATGTACCTTGGGAGAGATCTAAACTCAGGCCCTGCTGCGGTGGGAGGCTGAGCTGAGAAGACAGAAAGCTCAGTACGCGATTTCCAGGGTCACTCCTGCATGTTTGTACAGAACCAGGCCCAAGCCCTCCTAGCCAGTCATGGCTCCATCTTGCCTGAAAAGAAAGCATCTACTAGAGAGAGAGGAAAAGCCATCCTAGACATTTTTTCATGATGTCTCTAAGTGTCTTAAAGAGTTCAGGAAAGAGGTATCAACTCGGAACCTCAATTATAATCCTATCTCTTCTAAAAATCTCCTGCTTGGCCATTTTCTCTACCTGCAAAGTGGGAATCCCACTAACCAAAGACATCTATCCTTGGCCTTGCCCTGTTCAGTAATAACCACTGATGGGCCCACTTCACACAAATAGGAAACAGAGGTTTAGAATAGCACGGCCCAGATGGTCTGCCTTTTCTCCTGCAGTGGGAACCCTGGGTCCTACACGGCTGCTTTTCTGCTTTGAGGAGCTGGAGCCCACAAGGAAGCTTCAGGCCATGTTCCCCACCCAGGGCCTCTGGGGTTGTGTTGCAGTGACTTGTGTGACTCACACAGTTTTCTTGCACATCCCCCCAGCTCCCTCCCCTGTGGTGACTCTGAGAAAAGGCAGATGGACAGCTCCAGCCATGGCCAGATCATCCTTTGGAGTCAGTTCCTAATAGGTGCAGTGTCCAAGGACATCCTGAGCCCTGCCAAAAATTGTCTGGAAATTCAAGCCTGAATCATGGAAAACTAGCTCTGCTCAGAAATACAGGGCAGGAGGAAATACAGTCAGGAGATGCTTACACTCTGCGCCCCTCGCTGATGTGTGGGTCTCTGAGAGCAACTTAGTGCATCAGGCTTCCAACAGCTCTGCCTTGGAACTCAACAGCCCCACATCCTAGGGAGACACAGACAGCCACCTCTGTGCTGCCACTATATCCTGCCAGCTGTGAACTGCAGATAAAAAGCCCAAACCCTCCCCATACCCACAAGGACGCAATCTTTGACCTTTCGAGATAAGAAGGTAATCCAATGCAATGGTTTTTAAACATTAAGACACCAAAGCCTTTTTTCAAAGAAAATTGTACTAAACAAATGAAATGGAGAAAGCAGGAATTAAAATCCTAGTCCCTGCCTACCCTGCTGCCTCTTGCCTCCCAAAGAGGCAGAGCACTTCTTCAGAATGTTGGGCCTCAAGGAATGCAGTTTGCAAACCACTACTCTAGTCAGATGCTTAAACAGGAAAGGGAATGCCCAGAAGGGAAAATGTCTGGCTCAGAATTACACAAGGAGAGAATGCAAGGGTGATGTCTCCTCCCAAGGAGGTGTGTAAACACCCAAACAGGAGACAGATAGCCCCTTACCTAGTGTGGGTTTGTCCACACTAGTTAATTCTGGTTGGTTGGTTGTGAGTCGGTTGGTGGGTTGGTTGGATAACTCATTAGTTGCTCATTGAATGGTAGAGTAGTTGGTTGGTTAGTTAACTGGTTCACTGATTAGTTGCTTGACTCGTTGGTCAGGTGGTAGATGGTTAGTTGGTTGTTCAGTCAGTTGATGGAGTGGTTAGGTGGCTAATTGCATGGTCAGTCCATCAATTAATTGGATAGCTGGTTGATTAGATAATGGGAATGGGCATGATCATATAATTGAGAAGCATTTCAGGCCCCCCCTCCCCCATTAGAACCAGTTGGTTCATTAACTGGCCAGAAGATCCTTTGGAGTCAGTTTCTAATAGGTGCTGTGTCCAAGGTTTTATTAGTAGTGTTTTAAAGAAGGCTCCAAGACATAAAGCAGACACTTTATGGGAGAGGAATGGGAGATGGGAGAGGGACCAAGCCAGTGGCCTTCATCAAGGAGAAATCACTGAGATTCACTCAAGGTTTCCAGTAAAAGTGAAGGCAGAAATAGCAGCTAGGTTGCTGTTTGTTACCAGTGCCTGTTTGTCAATATCTTGAGTTGGGAGGTGAGGAGATAAACCAATTAATGTAAGTGTCCTGCATAAACTGTCAAGTCCAGTATATATGTCAAGGGTCCTCCCTCCCCTCCAGGCTTCTAATTCCTCCTGCTTTCTCTTCTTCTACCCCCTGCCAAAAGTGCTGCCCCTCAAGATTTCACTCACCTTGGAGTGTCAGTGACGGATAAGAGTGCAACGTATATTTTAGAGATGGAGCATGCACAGGAGCATTTCGGCCATCCTACAGTAGATGGGATTGGGGTGTGAAGGGAGGAGTTCTCCTAGGACCCACAATTCGGAGCAGCATTTGCACTGAGCTAAAGATAATGGTATTTTATTTAACCTCACAGCAAGCCTCTGCCCTAAGTAGAAGATGAGTAAGCTGAGAGTCAAAGAGGAGCAATGACTCCAATTCCAAGAGATAGAGAGTTCTGGCAGGTACAGAGTGGGGGGCCCCAATTTGAGCCCCTGCCTCTGAAGTCCAAGCACCATACTCCTTCACAACTCCAGGGTCACAAAGGCGTCCAGCCTTCACTCAGTCCTCCCCAGTTTGCTGTTCTCTGATCCCATGGCTTCTCCTCACTCCCTTTGGTGCCAGACTGGATGCTGGTGCCAGTGAGGATCCCCACAAATCACCCATCCAAAGGCCATGGCCAGAGCAGGCTGCAGGTGCCACACAGAGCCCCGACTGCTAAATGAGCCCAGTGGGCCCACTGCTTGATGCCCATCCCAGTGTGTGCTGAACTCAGTGCCAATGCCACAATCAATTAATATGAAAACTCCCAGCTGTGACCACTCCATGCATTTGTTTGCAAGATTAATGGCAAATACAAAATTGCTTCTTCACCTTGGGACAGTCAAGGAAATCTGAAGAACACCCATGCAACAGCCCTATAAATGTTACTCAAGGCCACTCCTGCCTTTCACCATGCTCTTTGGTGTTAGAATGTGAGATCATGGTGTTTCCCTGCCCATGCTTTTCAAGGTCAATGGGACCTGCTGGGGGATGGGCATGATCATATAATTGAGAAGCATTTCAGGCCCCGTCTATTTGCCCTTCCAGGAGTGTAGGAACAGAAGATATTTGGGGGGTGGAGGCACAAATGGCTCCCTGTCATGTATTTCTTCTTAAGAGACCAGCTTTAAAAGTTGAATAAAATAATAATAATTAATAATAATAATGATACACTAACTTATGCATATGATGTGCTCACTGTAAACCAGGGGCTTTCTATTGTCTCACTTCCTGTTGGCAACACCAGCCTTTTGAGCACAGAACAGTTGTCATCCCCATTTTGCAGATGAGAAGACCAAGGCATGAAGTCACAAGAGATTTAGTGGAGGAGCCTAGACTTGAACCAGGCTATCTGACACCAGCCGCTCAACCACAGCCCCATGGTGGGGGCTCCATATATCTCAAATCCTTTCCTAAGGGCTTCGCAATGTGGCCCCACTCAAGAAGAAATAAGGAGTCTCCAGGGGTGGCCTCTTTGAAACATCACTTGCCTTTAAGCTCCCCATTTCTGTTTGATCCCTCACCTCTGCTGCTAGTAGTTGAGAGCTTGGGTCCTAATAATATAATAATATATAATGATTAATAATAATGATCATAATAATAATAATAACTCTAAGAAAGTGCTCCTGGTAGCTTTTTGGAAGGAGGGGGGTGGGTGGGAATAATGTTTGTGATTTTTGAGCTAGAGCACTGGGGACCAAGGAGCCCTGATCTGTTCTCTCTGGGTGTGGCAGGATGAAAGGGCTGGTTTCACGCTGTATTTTTCATGCAGGGAGTTTAACCCCAAAAGCTTCAACGCTGTCATTCATGGTGAAGAAATCTAGTTTGTGAGCTCCCAGACCAGTGGGATTTGGAGATTGACTCCTGCCCAAGAGGCTGTAGATGGGGGACAGAGGATGGGCCCTGCAGCAGTGTGGACATGGCCAGCTCACAGGGAACACAGGTGGGAAGCCCAGAGAGGGCTTGAGGGCCATGGGCACACCCTGGCTCACAGCCCCACTGTGGACTCCCTTGAGTTCCACTGCCATCAGGCTTCTGAGTATATAGGGAGAGCTGTGGGGGCAGTCAGTGCCAGGGCCTTGGGTGGGTTATCTTGGAGGTGAGTAAACACAGAAGATAGCAGGAACCTACAGCCTAAGGTCAGGCAGGAGTGTCCCCCCTCAGTCCCCTACTTTCCAGTGCTATGACCTTGGACTTTCTCAAAGTCTCAATTTCTCCTCTATAAAAATGTTGCTGTAAGCTGCATTTTGTTCTTAGGCTTTGCTAAGTAATAACTGCTGGGGATTAAAAAAATTCCAAATGGGGAAAAGAAGAAAGTCTTTCTCCCATCCCTGTGCCCCATCCCCTCCACCTGCCCAGATTGCCTCCCTAGTGGTAACCACTCTTACCAGTTTCTCGAGCATCCTTCAGAGGCAGCCCCATCTAACAGAAGTGTTGGCAATGACAGAGCCTTTCCAGATCCACACTCTCCAGAACACTGGCCACTGCATGCTTGAAATGTGGTTCACACAGTAAGGAACTAAATTCTTAATTTTGCTGAATTATAATGAATTTAAATGAAAATACCTACATGCAGCAAGTAGCTACCATATTGGACTGTGCAGATCAACAGACCAGTGATAACTAACATCTACTGAGCTGAGACTGTGTGGCAAGCTCTGTTCTGAGCATTTCCCACATATAAACTCCTAATTCATGAGAACCGCAGGAGGCCGATAATGCTCCCCCTTTTGCCCTCCAGAAGAAAATAAAGGGAGGAAGGGTCAGCTCCTATGGGGTCACACTACCAGAACATGGAGGAGCTGTGATCTGAGCCCAGACTATCTGCCTCCAACATCTGGAACCTTAGCTTCTGTGACACAGGGTTATCCTAAGACACACGAGCATGTGTGTGATGAGCTCAGCACCATGGCTGGCACAGAACGGGTCCACGGGAGGTTGGCCCACCTGCCCCTTAATCAGATCCCTCTCCTTCCTGCTCCTTGTTTAGGTACTACTTGTCCCCACCCTCAGGACTTGCTCATGTACATGGGTTCTAACCCATGTCACCATTCCTGCCCATACTCAATAGAAGAGGATCACACAAGAAGTGAACAGCAGAAGGTGGGGCTTATTGGGGCCACTTAGGAGTCTGCATACCACATGACTCTGCCGAAAACTAAAGTCTATATCTTCATCCTGTTAATAGGGCTCCCCACACACTTCCTTTTTCATAAATCCATTCAATACTCCACTAGCAAATTACAATGGGTATCATGGTCCCACTTTATAGAAGGCAAGGCAGAAGCTAGGGTTGCAATGATTTGCCCAAGGCCCCTCTACCTGTTAGTGGATGGGCTGGGAGGAGCATGCAGGCCCCAGTCTGGATTTATTTCTCCTGTGTCTAACTGCTCTCTTTCAGGGCACTGAGGTCTGTAAATTCCATCTGCCATGGTGGGTCTTGCCAGCAGAGGCATTTGGGAGTCCCTGGCACCAGCTCAGATACCACCTTCCTGCTTGGAGAGAGGGAATCCTTTGGCTTGGCACTTCACTGCCATTTTCCACCTGCTGGGTTTTATTCTTGTTGATTACAGATAACTAATCATCCCTTTGAGCCTGGAAACAGGGAATAAACCAGAGCCCCCCTTTCCTTCCTGGGCCACTTTGAGCTTTTGCTTTACTCAGGCTGGTTGGTTGCACCAGACAGCCATCATGATATGAGCAGGAGTCCAAGTGACTGAGAGACAGAGCTTTCTGCACAGAGAAAAGAGGACAAGCCCTGGGTCCAGCCTGGAAGCTAAGTCTGGACACCCACTGGGGATGGAGGGTGGCTCTTCTAGGCCCTTGGGAAGGCCCTGCTGACTTGCTTCCCCTGGGGTCTGGGCCTGTCTGTGCTCATACCCACCTTCACTCTTGCCTGGACCAGCACTGTGTCTCAGGGCCTGACCCTGCAGCCTATATTTCCCAGGCTCCTGGGCCAACTCAGATCCCCCAGTGGGAGGCTCAGATAGAATATCTGAGTATGAGAAAAGACAGGAGCCGGGGCATTTCTCCATTTCCTCTCTGATGTGGATGGTGTCCTGGTTCATGTTGTGCTGCTTTAACAGAATACCACAGATGAGGTGATTTATAATAAGTTCTTGAAGGCTGGGAAGTCTAAGACCAAGGTGCCCGCATCTGCTGAGAACCTTCTTGGTGCATTATAACATGGTAGAAGGGCAAGAGGGTGGGGAAAGAAGGGGGCTGAATTCACCCTTTGTAACAAACCCAGTACCATTATCACAATGGCATACTCCGTTCATAAGAGTGGACCCCTCATGAATGATCACCTCTTAAAATCTCACTTCTTAATATTGTTACCGTGGCAACTAGTTTTCAATATTAAGCCCACTATAATTCTAGTTTTTTCCAAATGACCCCTAGGCACCAGTAACACCACCCATCCCTGCATTCTCCCAGCCCTAGGGGAGATAGGAACTTCTTGCTGTTACTATCTCTGGAGTGCTTCCTGTCTTATTTGGGTTACCCTCAAATCAGATCCTGAAACAAAGACTCGGGTGCATGGAGTTTATTTGGGAGGTGATCTCAGGAGGCATAGTAAAGGAGAAGGGCGGTAAGATAGAAAAAAGATCACAGCTGGTTAAGGGTATGTTAATGATGGGCCCCTTTAAGAAACACTGCAAAACTTCCCAGGATCAACCCACTGGAGGAGGAGAAAGCTGTGATTAAACCTCATCCCTGTGGTTGAGAATTGCCCCTGGGCATTAAGTCTTTCATACCACCAGACTGGCCAATAAAACAACATGAGATAATACTACATATATTTAGAATGGCTCAGCTAAAAAAGACTGATAATATCAAGTGTTGGAGAGGATGTGGGACAACTGAAATTCTCCTACATTTCTGGTGGGAATGTTAAATGGTACAACCACTTTGGAAAAATGCCCAGCTATTTGGGTTTCTTTCTTTCTTTCTTTCTTTCTTTCTTTCTTTCTTTCTTTCTTTCTTTCTTTCTTTCTTTCTTTTCTTTTTTTTTGCTGTCTCACTATGTCACCCTCGATAGAGTTCCGTAGTGTCACAGCTCACAGCAACCTCAAATTCTTGTACTTAAGGGATTCTTTCACCTCAGCCTCCCAGTAGCTGGGACTACAGATGCCTGCCACAACACTCGGATTTTTTTTCTATTGTAGTTGTCACTGTTGTTTAGCAGACCGAGGCTGGTTCGAACCCTCCAGCCCTGGTACATGTGGCTAGCACCCTAACCACTGAGCACAGGTGCTAAGCTGTTTTGTTTTTTGAACAGAGTCTCACTCTGTTACCCAGACTAGAGTGCTGTGGCATTAGCCTACCTCAAACTACTGTTTTCAAGAATTATCCTGCCTCACCCTCCCAAGTAGCTGGGAATATAGGCACCCACAACATCCAGTTAATTTCTTCTATTAATTTAGTAGAAATGGGGGGGTCTTGTTCTTGCTCAGGCTTATCTCAAGCTCTTGAGCTCAAGGGACACTCCCAACTCAGCCTCTGAGAGTGCTAGATTATAGGTGTAAGCCATCATGCCCAGCTGTCCAGCTGTTTATTATAAGACTAAACAAGCACCTACTGTAAGAAAGCCATATCTCTTTCCTACGTATTTACCTAAGGGAAATAAAAATAACTGTCCACACAAAGATTTGTATACTAATGTTCCCGGAAGTTTTATTCATCGTAGGCAAAGGCTGAGAACATACCAGGTATCCAGCGATAGGAGAATTAATAAAGGAATTGTGATATTTTCATATAATAGAATGAAATTCAACAATGAAAATGAGCCAATTACTGATACATGCAACAAAATGGATGAATCTTAAAAAACATTCTAGTGAAAGAAGACAGACACAAATTTTATGATTCCATTTATGTCCATTTCTAGACTTGAAAACACTAACCTATGATGTTAGAGATCAAGATAGGTGTTGTCTGGGAGTGGAGAGGGTATTGAGCAGACAGGAACACAAGGCTACCTTCTAGAAATGGTTTGCCTCAAGGGGATTTTAGGTATGCCACAAAAATTGTTAAATATCATTAATTAAATTATTTCCAAAAGAACTTTAAAGCACAGTAAATATATTCTTTTTTTAATCATGATAATTTAAGTGTGCCATGGAAGTTTAACTATAGGTTCAAGTGTGACATGAGATAAAAAAGGTTGAAAAACACTGCTGTGAAGGGATAGGAATGTCTGGATCTTGATCAGAGTCAGTTACACCATATTCACAATATAAAAATTCATTGAACTACAAAGTTAATTTTTGGTGCCTTTTGTATAAATTATACTTTCATTTTTATTTATTTATTTATTTAATTTAATTTTTTTTTATTACAGATAAAAATATGCACCACAGATGTGGCCAGACCCATCACCCTTCCTCCACCCAAATCTCCCCCTCCCTTTCCCTTCCTTGGTCCTTTCCCCATAGTCTTGTGGTATAGTTGGGTTATAGCCTTCATGTGAAAGCTATAGTTTAGCTTCATAGTAGGGCTGAGTACATTGGATACTTTTTCTTCCATTCCTGGGATACT
>CAUYPK010000751.1:0-16056 GCA_963574355.1 Loris lydekkerianus | reverse complement strand
GAGCTACAGGCTCTCCATGTGTGCTGTCCCCTCCTGCCAGTCCTCTGTGTGTGCTGTCCCCTCCTGCCAGTCCTCTGTGTGTGCTGTCCCCTCCTGCCAGTCCTCTGTGTGTGCTGTCCCCTCCTGCCAGTCCTCCACGTGTGTGCCCGTGAGCGCTAAGCCAGCTGTCTGTGTACCCGTGAGCTGCAAACCTGCCCTGTGTGTGCCCATGAGCTGCAGGCCGCCTGTGTGTGTGGCCCCCTCCTGCCGACCCTCATGGTGCTGCCAGCCATCTTGCCCCACTCTCCTCTGCAGCCACGGCCCCTGCAGTGCCTCTTCCTGCCGCTGACCACGAGTCTCCAAACCAGCCGCTCCCAGGGAAGATGGGTTCACTGCTCTTTCCCGCCCAGCATGAATGCTTGGTGGGCTGCCAGGTTCTGCATGGACCACATTGAATGTATCTGAGGACCCTCAGATCGTCTGGGTGAAAGGTGGCAGAATGACACAGTCTGAGCCTGAGGACCCCTCAGGGGTGTCCTAGTCAGGGTCCTTCCCTCACTCCAGCAGGAGAGTGAAGCCCATGTGAGCCAAATAAATCTGCCTTCCTGGGCAGCGTGTCTGTCCTATGTACCATCAGGCACATGTGAAGTGTCTTCCCTGAAGGTGCAGGCTAAGGTAAGGACAGCAGCCCTCCTCAGGGAGCCTCTTCCCAATGGCTGAGCTGGAGTGAAGGTTCCCGAGTGGGGTAGTGGACCTGAGGGTGCTGTCCCCTCAGCCACCTCCTGAGGATTGCACTGTGGATGGGGCAGAGTAGAAATAAAAAAATCCTCTACTCTGAAAGATGCGTGGGAAACAGGCATGGGCTCCAGAGCTCACACGATGCCCTAGAGAATTATTACATTAGGGAGAATGGGGACCCTGTCACCCAGGGCACCCTCCACAGATGCAAAGCAGAGTCTGCCTTCCCCGGACTGAAGAGCAGCAAGTATGGGAAAGCCTCCCTCTCCCTGTGCCAGGAGAGAAATTTAGGTCCACACACAGAAAAGACTTCCACAAATTATTTTTTAAAGAAGATAAATATAAAAGTTATTGCAAAACAATTGCCTGTCTACTGATGATACATTGTGAGATTCCTACCATAAGTAAAAGGAAAATATGACAAGATAACACCAAGAATTGGGGGGTAGAATCACCTACCTCAAAGCCCTGACACTCACAGACAAGGTGGTGTGATATTATCTGGAGGTACATTGAGTTGTACTGAAGGTGCGTGTTGTAAACTTAAGACCAACTGAGTTTCAGAAGACGTATTCTGAAAGTAGAGGTGAAATAAAGCAAGTAAGAACATTAAGCCACGGAGAGAAGAGGAGCATAAAGAAGAAGCAGAAAAGAAGAACAGATGAGACAAACAGACTACAGTGAGTGAGATGGTGTTTTACATTTAAGTATGTCAACACTTATATTAAATGCAAAATGTCTAAACACCAAAATGGAAAGACAGAGGTTTCAAATTGGATGAATAAGCACATTCCAGCTATATTTTGTTTGCCAGAAGACCCTCATTAAATTTAAAACCACATGTAGGTTAAAACTAAGCACATGCGGGCGGCACCTGTGGCTCAGTGAGTAGTGTGCCGGCCCCATATACTGAGGGTGGCAGGTTCAAACCCAGCCTCAGCCAAACTGCAACAAAAAAATAGCCTGGCGTTGTGGCAGGTGCTTGTAGTCCCGGCTACTTGGGAAGCTGAGGCAAGAGAATTGCCTACGCTCAAGAGCTGGAGGTTGCTGTGAGCTGTGATGCCATAGCACTCTACCGACGGTGACAAAGTAAAGACTGTCTCAAAAAAAAAAAAAAAAGTAAGCACATAGAAAATATGCCATAGAAACAGTGATCAAAATAAAGTTGGAATGGTTATATTCATATCAAAAGAGTACTTTTCAGATCAAGAAATACTACCAGGAATAGAGAGGAATATTACATCATGAAAAGGGTCTTAATTCATCAAGAAGACTTAAGTAGTGTAAGCGCTTAAGCACCTAATAACAAGGTTCTAAAACTCATGTGGCAAAAATCTGAGAATGGAAAGGAGAAACAGATGAAGCACACGTCACTGGACTTGAGCTTCAAAGAGCAGCTAGATGGAAAATCACGAGGACACAGAAGGCCTGGACAGTCACCCCGGCCACATTCACATTTACAGACGATGCCTCCCAACAATACCAATATGAAAGAATGCACCTTCTCAAGTACAGATGGAGCATTCAAACAGACTATACCATAAAATCAACCTTCATGCCTTCGAGGGACTTGAAATAATGCTGAGTGTTCTCTGGGCAGGATGAAGTTAAATTAGACATTAACAACAACAGGATTGATGGAAATCCCCTACATATTTGGAAACTAACCAACATATTTCTAAATAATCCACGTTTCAAAGAAGTAATTAGAGAAATAAGGAAATATTTTAAATGAAATACAAATGAAAAGACATGTCAAAATATGTGGGACTCAGCTAAGCAGTGTTTGAGGAATATAATTACATCATTAAATGTTTACATTTGCAAAGAAGGAAGTTCTGAAATAAATCACCTAAATGTTCACTTTGGGTAAGAAAAACAAGTTAAACTCAAAATAAGCAAAAGAAGCGAAATGTATGAAATACCAGCAAAAACCAATAAAGAAAAAGCAACAGTGAAACAAAATCTACTGCCGTGAGGAGAGCAATAAAATCGACCAATCTCTAGCTAGATGGATCAGGAAAACTAAGAAGAAAGAGAAGACGTAAAATATCAGTGTGAAGAATGGAAAAGGGACATTATACAGAGTCACAGTTGTTTTAAAAATTAAAAGAAAATTATATAAAGAATTTAAACCTATTAATTTCATAACTTCAATGAAATGAGCAATTTTTTAAAGAAAACAAAACTACTGAGGCATATTCAAGAGAAATAGATAACATGAATAGTTCCTTATCTATTTAAGAAATAGAACTCATAGTGTTTTTGGGGTTTTTTTTTGAGATAGCGTTTCACTTTGTCACCCTCAGTAGAGTGCTGTGGCATCACAGCTCACAGCAACCTTAAACTCTCGGGCTCAAGTGATTCTCTTGTCTCTGCCTCCAAGTAGCTGTGACTATAGGTGTCCACCACAACGCCTGACTATTTTTAGAGGCAGGATCCCTCTCTTGCTCAGGCTGGTCTTGAAAATGTGAACTCAAGCAATCCACCTGCCTTGGCCTCCCAGAGTGCTAGGATTACAGGCATGAGCCTCCACTCCCAGCCGAATTCATAGGTTAAAACCTTTCAACCAAGAAAACTCTAGGACCAAATAGCTTTACTGGCAAATTCTACCAGACATTTAAGGAAGAATACTACCAAACTTACATGAACTCTTCCAGAAATTGGAAAGAAAGGAATCCTTTCCAATTCTTTGTATAAAGCCAGCATTATCTTGATATCAAAATTGTACAAAAACGTGAAAAAATACTATAGCTTGTCAGATGGGATAGTCCTTACCTGTGTCTCATTGTGGAGAGCAGATTAGAGAGTGACAATTGGTGCTCGAATGACAAGTGACGGTATACCTATGTCTTTGTGTAACCAGGACTGGCAACATGCTGATGTTCTGGAAAAAAAGAAATAAAAGATACTATAGGCGAATGTTTCTTATGAAAATAGAAAATTCTCAACAAAATATCAGCAAGTCAAATCCAAAAACATGTAAAAGAGATTCAAGTTCATGACCATTTTGGGTTTATCTCAGGAATACAAGGTTGGTTCAATGTTCAAAAATAAACTTATACAATTCACCATGTAACACAGTAAAGAGAAAAATCCACGTGATCATCTCAGTAATACAGAAAAAGCAGTTGATAAAATTCAGCCTCCACTCAGAAAATTCTTCCCATAGTAGAAATTGTATGTGACTTAGTTACTGAGTTTTAAAATTATCTGTTGAATCGATCATTTAAATGCAGCCGATTCCAGCCTGAGCCAGAGCGAGACCCTGTCTCTAAAAATAGCTGGGAGTTGTGGCGGGAGCCTGTAGTTCCAGCTCCTTGGGAGGCTGAGGCAAGAGAATCGCTTGAGCCCAAGAGTCTGAGGTTGCTGTGAGCTGTGACATCTCAAAAAAAAAAAAAAAAATGAAGCCAATTATCTTACAAGTCGATTAGAGAAGAAAGAGGAAGAGTCTTCAACCTTTCCTGCTTCTTTGTCATCCTGTGTCCTCACTCCCTCCTTTGGGCCAGCGTCCACCTGGTTTCTCCCCGTCTGTCCATCCCCACTATGTAGTGTGTGTGTGTGCTGGCTAGGGATTCTCTTGGCTTGTGATTTTCTTGTTTCTTTTGTTTATTCGGCTTGTGATTTTCTGACCATGTTTTCATTTCAATGCTAGTTTTGAAGAATTTTTACTGTATATATGGAATTCTGAGCTGAGAATATTTGTCTTTTAGCTTTATTTATTTATTATTAATTTAATTTAATTTTTTATTTTTTTGAGACTGAGTCTCATTCTGTAGCCCTTGGTAGAGTGCTGAGGTGTCACAGTTCACAGCAACCTCAAACTCTGGGGCTCAAGCAATCCTCTTGCCTCAGCCTCCCAAGTAGCTGGGTCTGCAAGTGCCTACCACAATGTCTGGATATTTTTAGAGATGAGGTCTCACTCTGGCTCAGGCTGGTCTTGAGCCTGTGGGCTCAGGTAATCCACCTGCCTTGGCCTCCCAGAGTATTGGGATTATAGGTGTGAGCCACTGTGTCTGGCCTTTTTATTTTGGTTTTTAACAATTTAAATATTATGCACCCATGTGTGGTTTTCTTTCTCTTTATCCTGCAGGGGTTTTCTGAGTTTCTGAGACCAGTAAGTTGGGCTTTTTCTTCGTTGTTGTTGTTTTTATTAAATCATAGCTGTGTACATTGATGCAATCGTGGGGTACAATGTGCTGGTTTTATATACAATTTGAAATATTTTCATCTAACTGGCTAACATAGCCTTTGTGGTATTTTCTTAGTTATTGTGTTAAGATATTTATATTCTACATTTAGTAAATTTCACATGTATCCTTGTTTGTTTGTTTTAAAATCAAATTTGAGAAATTTTATTCATTATCTCTTTAAAATATTTTTATGGCTTCATACCTCTTCTCCTGAATTTCATATTACATACGAAATGTATATGTTACACTAACATTTTCTCACAAGTTTCATAATTTGAATTCATAATTATTTATCTTCTTTTTCTTCGGATTGGGTAAATTCTATTGCTGTGGCTTTAAGTTCATTGATTCCTTTACCATCTCACCTGTTATGTTCATAATGTGCATTTTAAAATTTCATCTACCATACTTTTCATTTCTAGCCTTGCCATTTTAAAAATAGCTTCCAGTTCTTTACTTACATTCTCTGGTCTTGCTCCATTTTGAGCTTTGTATGTGGTTTGGGGTAAGGGTTGAATGATATCTGTTGTGAGTGGCCATCCAGTTTTCCCAGAATCATTTGTTGAAAAGACTGTCCTTTCATCACTGAAATGTCTGGACAGGCACAGGACAGATTGCTTGACTGTGTGGTAGAGAGTTTACTTCTGGGCTCTCTGGGCCATCCCTGTGTTCTCATGTCAGCCTTTTTGTTGGTGCCACAGTTCTGATTATTGTCACTTTAGAGTGAGTTTTGAAATCAGGAAGGGTGAACCCTTTAGAGCTATTCTTTAAGGTTGATTTGGCTGTTTGGGGTCCACTGAGATTCCATTTCTGGACGGGTTTTCTATTTCTGCAGAACATGGCCTTGTGCTTTTCGTGGGGGTCGCCTTGCGTCTGGAGGTCGCTTTTGTGGCTCAGACGTGTGTACGGTATCACCTCTTCTGATTCAGGGACACAGGATGCTTTTCCATCGGTCTGCTTTACTTTGTTTCAACAATGTTTTATAATTCTTATTGTATGGTTATTTCATCTGTGTGGGAGGGTTAATTCTTAAGTATCATATTCTTTTTAATGCTATTGTAAGCTGGAGTTGTTTTTGTACTTTCCTTCTGAGATTGTTTATCGTTAGTGTATGGAAACACAACTGACATTTTTGGTGTTGCTTTTGTATCTTACAGTTTTTGTGTGGACTCTTTAGGTTTTCTACACGTAAAGTCCTATCATCTGTGAATGGAGGTAATTTTGCTTCTTCCTTTCCAGGTTGGATGCTTTTTGTTTGTTTGTTTTTTCTTCTCTTTTCTTTTTGCCTCCTCTCGTTAGAATTTTCAGTACTACGTTAAACAGAAGTAGCAGAAGCAGGCACGCTGGATTTGCTCCTGGGATCCCAGGAAAAGCTTGTCACCTTTCGCTGTTGAGTGGGAGGTTTGCTGTGGGTCTCTCATGTACAGCCTGTATTGTGTTGTTTGTTTGTTTGTTGGGGGTTGCATAATATCATGTTGGGTGGTTTCCTTCTATTCTTAGTTCATTCATTGTTTTTATAATGAAAGCATGTTGAGTTTTGTCACGTTCCCCCATACCTCAATTGGGGCAGTCACATGGACCTTCCCTGGATTCTGGTACTGTGGGTGCCGCGTCCCGAGTGACCTGGTGCTGACAGCTGCAGGCTCTGGGGTTGTCCTGTTTTTGCAGGGTAAGTGGCCCCTTCTGAACAGGGACAGAGGACTTGGAGCCTTCCACACCAGCTCACACAGCGCCTGCCATGGCCGCCTGGGGGAGTGGGCTTCCTTGGCCTCAGATACCTTCTGGGGACACACATGGTCCCACGTGTTTTCCTTAGAGCTGTGTCTCCACGCAGGAAGTCTGGCAGTGTTGTCTCATTTTGGTTAACTGTGAGGCTTTCTCTAGAAAAGGATCTATGGTCCCCAACCACCAGAAGTTCTCTGGGGCCCACATCCTTCATCCCCATCCACCCTATGGGCAGGAAGCCTCTGTGTCCTCCCTCCGTCAGCCAGCTGGACAGCTCTGCTCCTCCTCACTCAGCTGTGGAGCCTTCCCGACCCATGGGAGGGTGTGAACTTTTGTTGTTATTTGAGAAATATCCTCATACAGAGAGGAACGTACAAATTTTTGGAATCTCACAAAAACAACTTGGATGAAATTTGAGGAGCAAGACAGAACATAGATGAAGCCTATCAAACATGCTGGCGTGTTTCCCAGTGAGCTGAGAGTTCAAGGAAGGTGCAGGTGGTCATGAGACCAGGGGCAGGTGGAAAACAAAAGCAACAACCCCAGAAGGCAAGTTCTAGGAGGCCCTGAGGGAGCAAAACAGGGAAGACAGCAGCTGTGCTTCTGTGCCAACAGGACACCTGGGTCCTGTTGTAAAGGCTGCCGGGGAGCAGTCTCCAGACAACCCTGCCCTGACCCCAGCTACACAACACTGAGTGCCACCCCAGCTGCTCCTCGGGCTGCCAGACAGCCTGCTGCCTGCCCAGCCCCTGTCAGGTGTCCTGCTGCCTGCCAGCTGCAGGACCTCCGTGTGCATGGCTCCTCCTGCCAGTCCTTGGTGTGTGTCCCCATGAATGGCAGGCCTACCTGATGTGTGCCTGTGAGCTATAGGACCTCTATGTGCATGGCTCCTCCTGTCAGTCCTCGGTGTGTGTGTGCCTGTGAGTGGCAGGCCTGCCTGGTGTGTGCCCGTGAGCTGCAGGACCTCCGTGTGCATGGCTCCTCCTGTCAGTCCTCGGTGAGTGTGTCCCTGTGAGTGGCAGGCCTGCCTGGTGTGTGCCCGTGAGCTGCAGGACCTCTGTGTGCATGGCTCCTCCTGTCAGTCTTCGGTGAGTGTGTCCCTGTGAGTGGCAGGCCTACCTGGTGTGTGCCCGTGAGCTGCAGGACCTCCGTGTGCATGGCTCCTCCTGTCAGTCCTCGGTGTCTGTGTGCCTGTGAGTGGCAGGCCTGCCTGGTGTGTGCCCATGAGCTGCAGGACCTCCGTGTGCTTGGCTCCTCCTGTCAGTTCTCGGTGTGTGTGTCCTTGTGAGTGGCAGGCCTACCTGGTGTGTGCCCATGAGCTGTGGGACCTCCATGTGCATGGCTCCTCTTGCCAGTCCTCGGTGTGTGTGTCCCTGTGAGTGGCAGGCCTACCTGGTGTGTGCCCGTGAGCTGCAGGACCTACGTGTGCATGGCTCCTCCTACCAGTCCTCATGTGTGTGTCCCTGTGAGTGGAAGGCCTGTCTGGTGTGTGCCCGTGAGCTGAAGGCCTGCCTGCTGTGTGGACCCCCTCCTGTAAGCCCTCCAGTTGCTGCTGGCCCTCCTGCTTTGCCCTCCTCTGTGGCTTCGGCCCCTGCAGTGCCCCTTCCTGCTGCTGACCATGAGCCTCCAAACCAGCTGCTCTCAGAGCTGACAGGTCCACACTTGTTCCCTGCTATGAGGATGGACCCAAGGGGCAGCTTTTGAGTTTTTGGATCTCAGGTTCATAGGACTGGATTAGTTCTGCAGCACATGCCCCCACCACTGGTCACATGTGGACCACTTTTATTGATTGATGGATGTAGAATTATTGCTATAAACTCCTGAACCCACTACATGACATGGAAACTGGGCATCGTCAGCAATTTCCCACTGACTTCTCGGGGCCCCTGTGGAAACTCTGTGCTCTTGTTTCTGTTTTCTTCTTTTAAGAACAGAGAGGCAAGTCACCTCTGCTTATTTCTGAAACATGCATTTTCTAGTTTAGGGGCTGTGAATGATATTAAAGAGGAATCATTCTGAATGTTATCTTCCAGGACCTACTTCTCTACTCTCAGCAGAGCAAGTGACATCCTGTTTCCCGTGGTGGTGGCCTTCCTCAGCCCTCTTGCCCAGCCTCCTTCCCTGGCCTCCTTCCTCAGCCCTCTTCCCCAGCCTCCTTCCTCGGCCTCCTTCCTCAGCCCTTTTCCCCAGCCTCCTTCCCTGGCCTTGTTCCTCAGCCTTCTTCCCCAGCCTCCTTCCCTAGCCTTCTTCCTCAGCCTCCTTCCACAGCCTCCTTTGGGGAGTTCAGACTATCTGTTTCAGGCTGACTGTTCCCAGCATCCTGGCCTATTGCTCCCAGGGCTATTCCAATGGTGCAGCCCTTGGAATTGGCTCTGCAAGGCCATGTCTCAACTGGCTGCCTTGCTGTCTGCACTTCTTAGCTGTGCCATGGGTGCAGTTACTGCATTTAGATCAAAACACTAGTTTTATATTTATTTCCACCAAGGTCAGAGACTTGTGTTATTTAGATTGAGGGATTTGTGTTAAATTGGACCAGAGGTGGCATCAGTCAATGGGATATAAACACACACACAGGTGCACACACCCAATGAATGTACACACATGTGTACACGTGTCCACGCACACACATGAAAGGGCACTGGTCCCCAGGTTGGGAGCAGGAGGTTGAAACTGGAAATTGGCACATGTGGAGTGGAGGGTGGGAGGTGCTTCTGGAGCCCCCACTGTGAGCGTGGCCTCTGCCCTCCAGAGCTGTGGGGGCCCGGGGCCCCTCCAAGCCAGTGACCTGTGGTGGAGGGCTGCACATGGAGCATGTCTTACAAGCAGTTTCAGAATGGAGAAACTAGGGAGGAGGGTGAGAATCTGACCAATTTATTAATCTAGGGAAGTGTCCAGGCGAAAGGCCTAGTGCTTGTGTAAGTGGTGCTGACAGGAAGGCATGAGACTTAAGATGTGGCTCTGGGTTGTCACACTGCCATGTCAGGAAGGGGGTCTGGGAGAACAGGAGGCCCTTCTTAATGTGAGGAACCAGGTGTGGCTCCAGGATGGACATGTGTCCCCAAGAATCCTCAAGTGACCAGAACCACTCCTCTGGGATTCTGGGGAGTAGGAATGGTTGGTCGCAGCACGTGGGGGTGCAGCAGGGGACAGGGCTGCAGACCGGGTGGGGCAAGAGGGGGTCACCCACACGGGGCACTGGCCACTGCTGGGCACTCACAGGCTGCCTGGCAGGAGGAGGACACACCACCCAGGGGGCCGGTGGGCAGTAGGATGTCCTGTAGCCTGGGGTGGGTAGTGGGGGTAGGAACACAGCACAGGGGCTGGGGCAGGGGCAGGCAGCCGAGGGGCAGCTTGTGTGGCATGTGGTGGTGAGTGGCTAGATAGGGTCGGGCAGAGGACAGGGTTGGTCTGGAGACTGCTTCCCTGGGTGGGCTTTATAGTCGGGCCATGATAGGCCTCTGTCTTCCCTGTACCCCCCAGCCCTTATTTTCCTGACAGGTTTGCTGTATCTGACAGACATTCAGGCTTTGACAACCAACCAACTCTACAGCTGCATCTGCTGCAGAGCTTGCCCTGTCCTGTGCTCCCAGCAGCACCATCACCAGGATGTCTGTACCCACCTGGTGTCTCCTGCCTCCTCGCTGGGGCACCAAGGACTAGGGGTCAGATGCTTAGCCCAGAGTGGTTGAAGTCCTGTTCTGTAGGACCCTGAACTTGGGACGGCCTCTCCTTTCAGGCTGGTGCTTCAGTGGGTTCACCTGGTCCCCACATCTCAGACATCTCATACACAGCGCACACATGCACACACACATGCACACCCACATGCACACACATGTGCACACATGCATGCACACACATGCACACACAAGCACTCTCTCACACACATGCACACAAGTGCACGCACACATGCGCACACACACATGCATGCACACGTGCATATACACATATGCATGCACACATGCATGCACACACGTATACATACATGCACACACACATGTACACAATGCACACACATGCATGCACACATGCACACACACACGCACTCTCATGATGCTGTCCCAGCCCTTCTCAGGGTCCCTCTGAAAGTGAGCACTGACCATCCCTGGGAGGCTCACAGCCTGCTGGGGACCTGCCGTGTGGGGATGGGGATAAGGGAGTATCCTGAGAAGGGCAGCATGAGTTTCACTGGGTTTGAAACAGAATATGTTAAAATAAACTCTTGATGAATGTTCCCTAATATGCACAAAGACCAGAAAGCCTTCCCTAGCTCCTCCTGAGGACAGCCACATCGAATTTATCATTCTAGTACATTCCTTTATGTGTTCTGAAACTTTGCACCATGTTGCCTGGCATGTTTTTTAAATTGGAAATATTGTCATAGTTAAGTGTCCTTTCATAACTTGACTTTCTATTCTTGGTTTTACTGGAGCAATTGGTCCATCCATGCTGCCGGCTGCCCAGGTTCCCTGTTATCCAGTGTTCCAATGTAGGTTTAGAAGTGCTTTGAGTAAAGAAAAGTATTTTTAGTGTTTAATTTTTTTTTTTTTTAATTGTTGGGGACTTACTGAGGGTACAGATCACTGGGTTACACTGATTGCATTTGTTAGGTAAAGTCCTCTTATAACTATGTCCCACCCCCAAGAGGTGTGACACACATTATGACACCCACCCCCTCCCTCCTTCCTTCTCTCTGCTCTCCCATTCCCCCACTCCCCACCGTGTACTAGGTAATCTATTGCCTTCATATTAGAATAGAGTACACTGGATTCCTGCTTCTCCATTCTTGTGATGCTTTACTAAAAAGAATGTGCTTCACCTCCATCCAGATTAATACAAAAGATGTAAAATCTCCATGCTTTTTGTGATTGAATAGTATTCTATTGTATACATATACCATAGCTTGTTAATCCATTCTTGGATTTGTGGGCATTTTGGTTATTTCTACAGTTTGGCAATTGTATATTCCACTGCAATAAACAGTCTAATGCAAACATCCTAATGATAAAATCCCTTTTCTTCTGGGATGCCCAGTAATGGGATTCCAGGATCAAACAGGAGATCTAGTTTGAGTTCTTTGAGGATTCTCCGTATTTCCTTCCAAAGCGGTTTCATTAGTTTGCAGTCCCATCAGCAGTGTAAGCGATTCTCTTCTCTCCACATCCATGCCAGCATCTGCAGCTTTGAGATTTTGTGACGTGAGCTCACTGGGGTTAGGTGCTATCTTTGGGTGGTTTTGACTTGCATTTCTCTGATAATTAGGGATGATGAGCATTTTTTTTCATGTTTATTAGCCATTCATCTATCTTCTTTAGAGAAAGTTCTATTCATCTCTCTTGCCCAGTGATATTTGGGATTGTTGGCTTTTTTCATGTTGGTTAATTTGAGTTTTCTGTAGATCCTAGTTATCATGCTTTTGTCCAATTCATAATATGAAAATATCTTTACCCATTCTGAAGGTGGTCTACTTGCTTTGGTTGTTGTTTCCTTAGCTGTACAGAAGCTATTTCATTTAATTAAGTCCCATTTGTTTATTTTTTTGTTGTTGTTGCAATTGCCACTGAAGTCTTCCTCATAATGTCTTTCCCCAGTCTGATAACTTCTAGTGTTTTCCTCACAGTTTCTTCAAGGATTTTATTTTTGGTGCTTTAGAGTTAGATGTTTTATCCATCTTGCATCAATTTTAGTGACTGGAGAAGGGTGCGGGTCCAGTTCCAGCTCTCCCAGCACCATTTATTGAACAGGGATTCTTTTCCCCAGTGTATGTTCTTGTTTGGTTTATCAAAGATCAGGTGGCTGTAAGAAGTTCATTTCATTTCATAGTTTTCTATTTGGTTCCAAATATCTATGTCTTTATTTTTGAGACAATGCTATGCCGTTTTGATCACTATGGCCTTGTAGTACAGCCTAAAGTCTGATAGGCTGAAGCCCCCAGTGTTGTTTGTATTACTAAGAATTGCCTTGACTATACAGTTTTTTTTTCTGGTTCCATACAAAATGAAGAATTATTTTTTCCAAATCTGGGAAGTATGATGTTGGTATTTTAATGGGGATCACATTGAATCTGTAGATTGCTTTGGGAAGTATAGACATTTTCACAATGTTGATTCTTCCCAGCCATGAGCATGGTATGTTCTTCCATTTGTTAATATCCTCTGCTATTTCTTTTCTCAAGGTTTCATAATTTTCTTTATAGAGGTCCTTTACCTCTTTTGTTAGGTATATTCCTAGGTATTTCATTTTCTTTGAAGCTACTGTGAAGGGAATTGTGTCCTTGATTAGCTTCTCAACTTGGTTGTTATTGATGTATACAAAGGCTTCTGGTTTGTGGACATTGATTTTATATCCTAAGATCACTCCCAGGAGTCTTGTGGTTGAGTCTTTGGGGTTCTCTAAGTATGAAATCATATCATTGGCAAAGAGGCAGAGTTTGACCTCCTCTGCCCCCATTTGGATGCTCTTTATTTCCTTCTCTTGCCTGATTGTATTGTCTAGAACTTCCAGCACTATGTTGAATAGTAGTGGTGATAAAGGACCTTGTCTGTCCAGTTCTAAGTTGAAAAGCTTTCAGTTTTAGTCCATTCAGTACAATATTAGCTGTGGGTTTGCTATAGATGGCTTCAATCAATTTAAGGAATGTGCCACATATGCCTATTTTCTTCAGAGTTTTAATTAGAAAAAGATGATGAATTTTTTCGAATGCTTTTTCTGCACCTATTGGTCTTTGTTTTTATTTCTGATCTTTTATGTTTATGATCTTAGGATCATATGATACTTGGTTTTGCTTCTGTTGATATGGTGAATTATGTTTATGGACTTGCGTATGTTAAACAAGCCTTGTATCCCTGGTATGAAACCTTCTTGATCATAATGAATAATTTTTTTTAAGGTGTAGCTGTAATCTATTGGCTAGGATTTTATTGAGAATTTTTTCATCTATATTCATTAGTGAAGTTGGTCTGAAATTCTCCTTTTTAGTTGGGTCTTTTCCTTGTTTTGGTATCAGGGTGATGTTTGCTTCATAGAACATGTGAGGGAAGTTTCCCTCCTCAATTTTTTGAAATAATTTCTGCAGCATTGATAATTTCTAATGAGTATAAGCTCTTCTTTGAAGGTTTGATAGAATTCTGGTATGAAACCATCTGGACCAGGGTGCTTTTTAGTTCGGAGATTTTTTTGTATTGTTTCTTTCATCTCAGTTCTTCAAACTGGTGTGTTCAAGAGATCTTCTTGATTGAGTCTAGGGAGAGGGTGTGATTCCAGGTATTGATCCATTTTCTCCACATTGTCAAATTTTTGGAAATAGAGTTTCTTGTAGTACTCAGAGATGATCTCTTGTATCTCTGTGGTGGCTGTTGTTATTTCCCATGTATAGTTTCTGACTGAAGTTACTAGATATTTTGCTTTTTCATTTCTAGTTAATCTGGCCAAAGTTTTATCAATTTTATTTATTTTTTCAAAAAACCATTTTTTATTTTGTTAATTTTCTGAATGATTTATTTGTTTTCAATTTCATTCATCTCTGGTTTAATTTTGGTTATTTCTTTTCTTCTGCTGGGTTTGGGGTTAGATTGTTCTTCTTTTCCCAGTTCCATAAGATGGCTCATGAGTTTGTTGATGTGTTCTCTTTCTAGACATCTAATGCAATAAATTTCCCTCTTAAGATTGCTTTTGCTGTATCCCACAGGTTTTGGTAACTTGTGTCTTCAATGTTGTTATGTTAGAGGAATTTAATGATTACCACTTTTATCTCTTCCTGAACTCAACTATCACTCAGCATAAGATTGTTTAATTTCCAAGTCTTTGTGTAGGGATGAACATTTCTGTTGGAGTTGAGTTCCACCTTTATTGCCTTGTGGCCTGGGAAGATACAAGGTGTAATTTCTATTCTTTTAATTTTGCTGAGTTTTGATTTGTATCCTTGGATGTGGTCAATTTTGAAGTATATACTATGGGCTGATGAGAAAAACGTATATTCCTTAGCTTTGGGATGGTGTATTTTGTATATGTTTATTAATCCATTTGTTCTAGGGTCACGTTTAAGTCCTTTGCATCCTTGTTTCGTTTCTGTTTAGAGGATCTGTCCAGTTCTGTCAGAGGGGTGTTAAATTCCCCAACTACTATGGTGTTATGGGATATCATATTGCTCAGACCCATTAAGGTCTGTTTCATAAATCTGGAAGCATTTAAGTTGAGTGCATAAATATTTAAAATTGAGATGTCTTCTTGGTGAATTGTTCCTTGGACTAGTATAAAGTCCATCTTTGTCTTTCTTAACTTTAGTTGCTTTAAATTGACTTGTATCTGAAAATAAGATTGCAACCCCTCCTTTGTTCTGATTTCCATTTCCTTGAAATACTGTTTTCCATCCCTTAACCCTGAGTCTTGATTTGTCCTTCAAGGCTAGGTGTGTCCCCTGGAGACAGCATATGGATGGCTTGTGCTTTTTTAAATGGATGGCCCTGAAGAGGCCAGCCTATGCCTCTTCAGTGGTAAATTCAGTCCATTGACATTTATTGAGAGAATTGATAAGTGTGGTAGAATTCTATTCATCTTATTTTGGAAGTTCATTGTATAGTTTTATCCTTTGCACCATTGTGGAAGCTATGTTTTGGCCTTTGCTTCTGGGTGTTTACTTTGCTAATGGTCTATTGTGATGGTCAGTGTTGAGAATAGGTCTAAGTATTTCCTGTAGTGCTGGTCTTGTTGTGGTGAATTTCCTCAGAGCTTGTACATCTGAAAAAGATTTGATTGATCAATTTTGAAGTTTGGCTTAACAAGATACAAAATTCTGGACTGAAAATTCTTTTGTTTGAGAATGTTGAGGGTAGATGACAATGCTTTTCTGGCTTGAAAGGTTTCAGTTGAAAAGTCTGCTGTCATTGTAATGGCTCTGCCTTTTTAGGTCAGTTGGCACTTACTCCTGGCTGCTTATAGAATTTTTTTTTTCATCTTGACTTTGGACAGGTTCATTACAATTTGTCTTGGAGATGCTCTGTTTGAGTTGGTATGACTGGGGTTTGATATCTATCTGAAAGGAGTGTGTAGGGGTTTCTAGTAAAACTTGGGAATTTTTCCTTTATTATGTTCTCTAGTAGGGCTTCCATTCTTTTGGGACAATCTTCTTCCCATTCAGGAATCCCTATTATTCATATGTATGAATGCTTCATGGAGTCTTTTAATTCTCTAAGCACCTGTTCTGCTTTCTCTCTCTTCTTTTCTGCCTCTTCAACTACCTGGGTTAACTTGAAATCTTTATCCTCTAGCTTTGAGGTTTTTTTTTTTTATTATAGATAAAAATATGCACCATAGATGTGGCCCGACCCATCACCCTCCCTCCACCCAAACCTCCCCCCTCCCTTCCCCTTCCTTGGTCCTTTCCCCATAGTCTTGTGGTATAGTCGGGTTATAGCCTTCATGTGAA
>CAUYPK010000750.1:0-11582 GCA_963574355.1 Loris lydekkerianus | reverse complement strand
CGACTTGGTCATGGTGTATAATTTTTTTGATGTGTTGTTGGATTCTGTTTGTTAGGATATTATTGAGTATTTTAGCATCTATATTCATTAGTGATATTGGTCTATAATTTTCTTTTCTTGTTGGGTCTTTCCCTGGTTTGGGGGATCAAAGTGATTTTTGCTTCTTAGAATGTGTTGGGTAACATTCCTTCTTTTTCTATATTTTGGAAGAGGTTTAGTAGTATATGTACTAGTTCTTCTTGAAAGGTTTGGTAGAATTCTGATGTAAAGCCATCTGGTTCTGGGCTTTTTTTTTTTTTTTTAGGGAGATTTTGTATAGTTGATGCTATTTCAGAACTTGATATAGGCCTGTTCAACATTTCCACTTAATTCTGGCTAAGTTTTGGTAGGTGGCATACTTTCAACTATTGGTCGATTTCTTTCAAATTTTTATATTTCTGAGAGTAGATTTTCTGGTAGTATTCATTAAGAATTTTTTGAATTTCTGAGGGATCTGTTGTTATTTCATTGTTACCCTTTCTGATTGATGAAATTAGGGATTTTACTCTTTTTTTCCTGGTTAGGTTGGCCAAAGGTTTATCTATTTTATTGATCTTTTCAAAAAACCAACCTTTGGATTTATGGATTTGTTGTATAATTCTTTTGTTTTCAATTTCATTTAATTCTGCTCTGATTTTGGTTATTTCTTTTCTTATGCTGGGTTTGGGGTTGGAATGTTCTTCTTTCTCCAGTTGCTTGAGATGTCCCATTAAGTTATTAACTTCCTCTATTTCTGTTTTCTTGAGGAAGGCTTGGAGTGCTATAAATTTCCCTCTTAGGTCAGCCTTTGCAGTATCCCAGAGGTTATGATAATTTGTGTCTTCATTGTTGTTTTGTTCCAAACATTACTTACTGTTATTTTGATCTTTGACAATCCAATTAAAAACATTCAGTGGGAAAAAGAGTCCCTATTTAAGAAATGGTGCTGTGTGAACTGGCTGGCGACCTGTAGAAAACTGAAACTGGACCCACACCTTTCACCACTAACTAAGATAAACTCTCACTGGATTAAAGATTTAAACTTAAGACATGAAACTATAAAAATACTAGAAGAAAGTTCAGGGAAAACTCTTAAAGAAATTGGCCTGGGTGAATATTTTATGGGGAGGACACTTGGGCAATTAAAGCTACATCAAAAATACACTACTGGGGCCTGATCAAACTAAAAAGCTTCTGCACAGCCAAGAACACAGAAAGTAAAGCAAACAGACAGCCCTTGCAATGGGAGAAGATATTTGCAGGTTATGTCTCCCACAAAGGTTTAATAACCAGAATCCACAGAGAACTCAAATGTATTAGCAAGGAAAGAACCAGTGATCCCATCTCAGGCTGGGGAAGGGACCTGAGAAGAAACTTCTCTGAAGAAGACAGGCACACAGCCTATAGATACATGAAAAAATGTTTATCATCCTTAATCATCAGAGAAATGCAAATCTAAACTACTTTGAGATATCTTCCAACTTCAGTAAGATTATCCCACATCACAGAATCTGAATATATCTAGAAGACCAAAAATCACATTATAACAAAGACCTTTGTACCAGAATGTTTATTGCAGCCCAATTCATAATTGCTAAGTCATGGAAGAAGCTCAAGTTCCCATCAACCCATGAATGAATCAATAAATTGTGGTATATGTACACCATGGAATATATGCAGCCTTAAAGAAAGATGGAGACTTTACCTTTTACAAGTTACATGGGTGGAAGTAGAACATATTTTTTCTAGCAAAGTATCTTAAGAATGGCAGAAAAAAGTATCCAATGTACTCAGTCTTACTATGAAACCAATTTACAGCTTTCTTATGAAACCTATAACTCAATTATAGCCCAAGAAGAAGGGAAAAAGGGACAGGGAGGGGAGGAGTGGGAGGAGCATGAGTGGAGGGAGAGTAATTGGCAGGACCACACCTACAGTGCATCTTATAAGGGTACATGTGAAATTTACTAGGTGTAGTATATAAATGTCTTAACACAATAACTAAGAAAATTATATGAAGGCTATGTTAATCAGTTTAATGAAAACATTTCAAATTGTATATAAAACCAGCACATTGTACCCCATGATTGCATTAATGTACATAGCTATGATTTAATTAAAAAGAAACTAGCAGAAATAAAGTCCTCCTTTGGTGGATTTATTGGCAGACTGGACATCACAAAGGAAAGAATCTAACCTTGTGTGTGTGTGTCTCAATAGAAATCTTGAAATTTGAAAAGTAAAGAAACAAAGACTGAAAAACACAGTGCTGAGTATCTATAAATTGTGGACCAACTATAAATATATGTATAAGTAAGGGGGATAACAGAAAGAGAAGAAAAAGACAAAAGAACAGAAGAAATGCTTGAGATGGTATTGATTAAGAATTTTCCCAAAATTCCCAAACTACCCACAGATCCAGGAAGCTAGAGAACACTGAGCATGAAGAATATTTTATATATATAGACATATTATTTTATGTATATACCCATAGACATATTTTTTATAACCACAGAAAGTCCAAGAAAAATATCTTAAAAGAAGTCAGTGAGGGAGAGACAAAAATATCACCTTACATATAGAGAAGCAAAAATAAGAATTTCATTAATTTCTTCTTAGAAACCATGCCAACAAGAAGAGTATGGAGTGATATATTTAAAGTGTTGAGAGAAAAATATATCATTAAGCTAGAATTCTGTACCCTATGAAACTGTCCTTTAAAAGTGTAGGAAAAATAAGGACATTATCAGAAATAAAGACTTTAATAAATGTTAAAAAAAAAATTTAGAAAGAAGGAAAATAACATAAATTTCAAACTTGGATCTACATGAAGAAAGGAAGAACAGTAGAGAAGGAACAAGTGAAAATAAAATAAAACATTTTTCTTCTTGTTCATAATTAGTCTAATAGATAACAGTTTGCTGAAAATAATAATAGCAACAATGCACTTATTGTGGGTGTATATGTTTATGTATGTTTATGTGTAAGAGAAATGAATGACGGCAATGATGCAAGGGACAGACGGAGAGATTAAGATTAATCTAAGATACTTATACTATTTGTAAAATGCCTATTTGAAAATGGACTTGAAATAGTAGTAATTGTATCTTGTAAACTCTAGGGCAACCACTGAAAACGTTAAAAAAAAAAATAGTGGCATGACTGTTACACTAAAAAAGAAAGAAATTGAAATCTGAAAAAATGCTTAATTAAAACCCCCAAAGGAAGACATAAATGAAAAACAAAAATAGGTACAAAGATCAAATGTAACAAATGGAAAACAATAATACCTAGGGTAGATATTAATCCAACTATATCAAGAATAACTTTGAATTTCAATGGTCTTAATGTACAAACTAAATGATGGAGATAGTCAAAGTGGATAAAAAAACAAATCCAAGCTATACATTGTCTACAAGAAACACACTTTAAATATAAAAATATGCAGATTAAAAGCAAGCAGCTGATGAAAAATATATCAGTATAACAATAATTAAAAGAAAATGGAAATTGCTATCAATTTTAGGAAAAATTTCAGAATAAGAAAGGTTATCAGGGATAAAGAAGGGTATTACATAGTGGTAAAGAAGACATAATGATTGGATAACATGGCAATGTGTGTCTGACAATAAAGAGTAAAAATACATGAGGCAAAAAAACCTGATAAAACATCAATGAGAAAGTGATAAATTCATTATACTTGGAGACATCAATACCTCTATGTCAGAAATGGACTGATGCAGAAGTCAAAAAATCAGTAAGAACATAATTGAACTCAAAACCACCACCAATCAAATGGACATAATGGATATCAGTGAACCACTTCATCCAACTACAGCAAAATACACCTTCTTCTCAAGAGCAGATGGATTATTCACCAGGATAGGCCATATTCTTGACCATAAAACATGCCTTAATAAATTTTTTAAAAAGTCATATAATGTTTAGTCTGAGACAACAATGAAATTAATCTAGAAATAAATAACAGAAATATAGCTGGATAATACTAAAATACCTAAAAAAAAATGCTAAAAAAAAAATACCTAAATAACACATAGGCCAAGAAAATAAAGATAAATTAGGCAATATTTTGAAGTAAATGATGATGAAAACACAGCTTATCAAAAGTTGTAGAACACAACCAACATAGTGCTTAGAGGGAATTGTATATCAATAAATGCATATATTAGAAAAGAAAAATGATCTAAAATCAAACATTAATAGTCCATCTTAGAACATTAGAAAAAGAAAAACAAATACAATTCAAAGTAATCAGAAAGAAAAGAAAAAATGGAACACAATGAAATTGAAAACAGGAAATGGATAGACAAATCAATGAAACCAAATGCTGTTTTTTTGAAAAGATCAACAAAATTGCTAAACCTTGTGATGAATTATTAATATCAAAAGGATAAAAGAGATCACTGCAGCTCCCATGAACTTAAAAAGATAACAAAGGAATATCATGAGCAATGAACTCTATTCTCCTAAACTTAATAATGGAGATGAAATAGACTAATCCCCTGAAAGACACAGTCTTCTAAAACTCACACAGGAAGAAACAAAAAAACTTAATGGGTCTGTACATATTAAAGAAAATAAATCAATAATTAATAACATTCCAAACTAGAAACCAACAGGCTCAGATGAATTCACTGGTGAATTCTACCAAACATTTAAGGAAGAAATTAGAGTAATTCTTCGCAATTTCTTTTAGAAAATAGAAGCAGGGTAATACTTTCTGAGTCCTTCTACATATGAGTCTAGCATTAACCTAATACCAAAACTAGACAACAATGTTACAAGAAAACAAAACTATAGCTCAATTTCTCTAATAAACATAGATATAAAGATCCTCAACAAAATATTAGCAAATCAAATCTAACAATGTATTATTAGCAAGTTGATTTGTCCTAGGTATGTAAAGCTGGTCTAACTTTTGAAATTCAATTAAGGTAATCTATTATATTGACAAATTTAACAATGAAAATTCACATGATGTAGAAAGCAAACTGACAAGATACAACAGTCATTCATAGTTAAAAAAAAAAAGGCAGGTAAATCACCTGAGCACAGGAGTTTAAGAACAGTGTGAACAAGAGCAAGACCTCCTTTCTACTAAAAATAAAAAACCTGCCAGGCATTGTAGCAGGTACCTGTAGTCCCAGCTACTCAGAGGCTGAGATAAGAGAATCACTTAAGCCCAAGAGTTTGAGGTTGCTGTGAACTACGACACCATGACACTCTACCCAGGGTGACAGAGTGAGTTTCTCTCAAAACTACGTACATACATACATACATACCTCTTAGTAAACTAGATGTAGAGAGAAACTTTCCAAACTTGACAAAGAATATGTACAAAACCTCATATCTAGCATCACATTTAATAGTGAGAAACTTAAGTAATTCTACTAAGTTCAAGAGCAAGGCAAGAATATCACCTCTCACCATTATTTTTCAACATCACACTGGAATTCCTAGTTAATACAGTAAGACAAGGAAAGGGAATAAAAGATATGCAGATTGGGGAGAAAGAAGAAAAGCTACCTTTGTTTTCAGTTGCCATGATTATCTATGCAGAAAACCCTATAAAAAACCAGCAAATTCCTCCTGGAACTATTAAGTGGTTTTTTAAGAATGCAGGGTACATGGTTGATACAAAATAATTTGCTTTCCTATATACCAGAAATGAGCAAGTGAAATTTGAAATTAAAAACACTAACATTTGCATTAACATCCCCCACAAGAAATGCTTAGATACAAATCTAACAAAATATGTACAAGATCTATGTAAGGAAAAGTATAAAACTCGGGTAAAAAGAAATTAAAGAATTAAATAAATGGAGATGTATTTCATGTTCATGGGAGAGAAAACTCAATATTACCAAGGTGTCAGTTTTTTCCAATTTGATCTATAGAGTTAATGAAATCGAAATAAAAATTCCAGAAAGATATTTTGAGGATATGTGCAAATTCTACAATTCATATAGAGAGGCCTAAGACCCAGAATAGCCAACACTACATTGAAGGAGAACAAAATTGGAGGACTGACACTACCTGCCTTCAAGATTTACAGGCATAGCAATCAAGACAGAATTGCACTGGTGAAAAAATAGACAAATCAACAGAACAGAGACCAGAAATAGATCCATGTAAGCATAGACAACTGATCTGTTTAAAAAAGAGCAAAATACTATAATTAAGAAAATATAACCCTTTCAACAAATGATGCAGAAACAACAAAATATCACATAATCCCCAAAATGAATTTTGTCAACACAGACCCTACACACTTCACAAAAATTAACTTAAAATGGATTACAGACTTAAATGGAAAATGCAAAATTATAAAGCTCCAAGAAGGTAAGATAAGAAAATCTAGATGACTTTGGTTTGGTGATAACTTCTTAGATAAAACACTGTAGGCACAATCTGTGTCAAGAGGAATTGACAAATTAGACTTTGTTAAAATTAAAAATTTCTGCTCTGTGAAAGGCACTGTCAGGAAAATAAAAAGACAAGTTACATAATATGATAAAATACTTGTAGAAGTCATATCTAATTATCTAAAATATGGAACTAACCCTTAAAACTCAACAGTAAGATCACAAACAGCCTGCTGTTATAAAATGGTCAAAGACATTAAGAAACATTTCACCAAAGAAGATACATGATGGTGAATAAGCATACAAATACACGCTTCATATAATGTCATCAGAGAAATGCAAATGAAATAACAAGGAAACTGCTACACATCTATTAGAATGCCTAAAATCCACAACACTGACAATAGCAAATGCTAGCAAGAACAAGGAGCAACAGGAACACTCATTAATTGTTGGTGTGACTGCCAAGTGATCCAACTGCCTTGGAAGAATGTTTGATGGTTTCTTATAAAACTAAACACATTCCTGTCATGCAATCCACCAAACAAGCTACTGGCTATTTACCCAAAGGAGTTGAAATCTTGCATCCATACAAAAACTTGCACATGAACGTTTATAGCAGCTTTATTCATAATCGCCAAAATTGGAAGGGGAGCAAGATAATCATTAGTAGGTGAATGAATAAATATGCTATCATATATCCATATAATGGAGTATTATTCAGTGCTAGAAAGAAATGAGCTATCAGGCCATGAAAAGACATGAAGAAAACTTAAATGCCTAATACTAAGGTAAAGTAGCCAACCTGAAAATACTATATACTGTATGGTTTCAATTATGTGACATCCTGGAAAAGACAAAACTATGGAGGAAATAAAAAAGCTTAATGTTTTCAAAGGGTTGGGAGGAGGTGGGTTTAGAGAAATAATGTACAGAAGATTTTAGGACAGTTGAATCTACTTCATATGACATGTAATGGTGGATGTATGTCATACATTTATACAAGAAGATGTACAATTCCAAGAGTGAACAGTAATGTAAGCAATGGATTCTGAATAATAATGATGCTTGATGTAAGTTCACCAATTGGAACAAATGTATCTCTCCGGTAGGGAATGTTGGTAATGGGGGAAGGCTACGTGAATGTAGCAACAGGGGATATGTGGTAAATCTTTGTACTTTTCCCTCAACTTTCCTATGACCCTAAAACTACTTTTAAAAAATCATGCTATTAAAAAAGAAGAGAATGATACGGGAGAAGCAAACACTCAAATAATTAAATCATAGATAATAATGAACACTTTCATAGTAATTACTATGTGGCAGGCACTGTTCTAAGCACTTCACAATTATCACTTTTATTCTTCATAACTTGTATTGGAAAATAGCATTTTTATCCATCTTCTGAAAAATGAGAAAATTAGAGAGGTCAGGTGACAATCTGTAGTTAATCAATTTGTAAGTCCCAGCCCTGAGGTTTGAACTCCAGAGCCCAAGCCCTTCCATATTGTAATGTAAAGCCTTATGTTCTTATACACAACAGTGTGATACATGAAAATAACAGGTACATTCAAAAGTTCTCAAAACATCATAAAGAACAAGTAATTAATTTTTCTGAGAGAGTAGTGATTAGCAAAGGCTCAAGTGAAAAGGCCAACTCCTGATGCCAAAGACAGTCCATTGCATGGAGTACTGAATCAGAAATATACTCCCTCTCCTACCATCTGCCACCCAGGAGGCTTTGGTCTAGTTATTTAATCTCTCTGAGTCTGAATTTTCATCTTCCAAATGAGGACAATAAAATTCACATCATAGGTATGTTGTAAAGATGAAATCATATAACACATACTAACATATTTTCCCCAAATGGCTGTAAGAATGCTCCAGTCTCATGTGCTTACAGACCAGCCAGTCTTCCAGATGTGGAATCTGTGTTTTTCCTCTGAACCCAAGAAAATCTCATGACTGCTTCTGCCTATAGAACATGGGATAAGTGGTGCTACATATATGTGCCTTCTGAGGGAAGTCATCAGATGTAATTCAGCTTCAAGCTAGTCCTCTCTTGGCAGGCTTTACATGAAAACCTAGCTGTTGAGCTGTGAGGAAGCCCAGGCCATATAGAGGCACCATATGAAGAAAAAGTGGTCTTCAATCCCTGGCCAGTATGTAAGTGAGCCATCCTGAAAGCAGACCCTCCAGATCTCAATTGAATAGATGTCAGGTGGGGCAGGGCCAGGACCAATTTACAGATTCATGAGCAAAATAAGTGCCCTTTACTAATTTAAGTCACTAAATTTTAGAATGAGACAAGAGATAACAGAGACATATTTAAATCAAATAATACACATAAACTACTTAGTATATTATATGACTTATAGTACTTGGTTACTTAACTGTGGCTATTATATCAACATTGCTATAAAGTGGAGGTTAACATCACAGACCCAGAAGTCAGACTGCCCTGGTTTGAACACTAGATGTGCTACCTAAAACAAATTACTTAACCTCCCCATGCCTCAGATTCCCATTTTAAATGGATATAATAATTGCACTCATTTCTAAGTTGTGGTCAGAATTAAATGAGTTGTAGTTCCCCAAATGGGTCACGACCCACATGATGACCAAGCCTTTGTTACAGATGACCGGCAGCTCACCACTCCTCCATTTAGGTTTCTGGTTAGCTTATCCATCCTCCAGGAAACTTTTGCCCTTCCAAGGAGAGATGTGCCTGTTATGTGCTTCATAGACCTGTGCTGGTACCTGTGCTGCCATAGCTTTCTTCTCACAGAGTTCCTCTGCAGGTGCCTCTGACAGTGCTACTGAAGCACTGGGTCTGTTCTAAATTCAAGGCTACCACATGAGAGAGATGGTTTTTCCTCTTATTCTCTGCCTCCCCCCCCCCCGTCTTTTCTTTTCCTTTTTATCTGCATGCATGCACTGTCTTGAAGAAGACCTAAAGCAATGCTGCTTATGACTCAACAACATAACAAGATCCTGAGAAACTTCCCTTTCAGGTTTATCATTCACATAGGAGGGTGAGATGGATCCCTGTGGACTGGTCCAGTAGACAGTTAGAAAGGACAGATGATTTTTTGCTGTCATCATAGTCACCTTTCCTCTCTGTCCACCAAAGAAAGATGTACTATCTTAAACTTGTTCTCTAGACTCTTGTTTTGCTCAAGATAAATTAAATCCCCAGGATGGAGCAAGATGGCGGCTGAGTAACAGCTTCCCTGCAACTTGGCACGGTGAGTCTGGGAAGATGGGACTCCAGGCATCTCTGGCTGGTGGGATCTGCCTATGATCATCCCTTTGAGGATACAGGGAGTCAGCAAGGGACTTCTAGACCCCAAGAAGAGGACAAAAACAGTGTAAAACTAGCAAGTGGTTGCATGTGTTCGATCAACCTAATCCCACCGGCAGCCATAAGTACAAGCAGTAGTGAGACTGCAAACCTGAAAGGCCTTACCTGTGAACTGTTTCAGTGTTTTTGGAGTTGGCACTCAACTGAACTGCCTTGGGGAGAGCTTGACCAGGAGAGTGAAGAACTTGGGGCATTGTCTAGGGCCCCAGACTCAGCTGCTGAGCCAGATGGAGCTCATAGTATTTGGCTGTGGGCTGCAGGGAGCCATGTGAGAGAACTGCCCCAGCAAGCTCCAGCCTCAGGGTCACAAAGCAAGGATCAGGTGGGAGCTAATAACCTAGTGACTGAGCAGTCTAAAGGTGGGGACTGAGCTGCCTTAAAGCCTTAACCCACAGGGGCAGAGTGACACTGGTTTTGGCACACTGGAGCCTTGGGCTGTTGCCCTGGGTAGAGTGCTGTGGCATCACAGCTCATAGCAACCTCAAACTCCTGGGCTTGGTGCCCCCCCGGACTTCCATAAGAGCTGCGCTGTGACCCCTGACCCACGACCTGCGCTTGCCGGGCCTCTGCATGCCCTGACAAGTAACTATGGGGGCCAAACAACTCTGCATTCTCCCTCCTGTTCCCTCCCTACCTCTGCACAGAGCCCTTCTCCTGGCCAGAGACAGCTGGAGCCTTGGGCTCTCTGCGCCAAAGTCACTGGGTGCCAGGCACTCCCAGAACCATGTGCACCACCTCCCACCATGTTGCTGGATCCGGGTGTGTCACACTCCAGAGCTTCTTTCACAACCAGAACTCCCTGGCTGGGGCAGCCCCAGAGGAACTACACAGAATCACTCCCTACAAAGATCCAGAAAAAATAGAGTGTTCCTGCTGGGGTCAAACTTGGAGAGACATCTCCCCAACTCTGAGGATGGCCAGAGGCAATGGTGAAAAACAATCATGAGATGAAATCAACAGAAAAACTCTGGCAATATGAATAATCAGAGTAGATCACCTCCCCCAAGGATCAATGTGACAGACACGGCACAAGATCTCATGCACAAACAAATAGCTGAGATGTCAGAAATTGAATTCAGAATCTGGATAGCAAATAAGATCGAAATAGAATTCCAAGCAGTAACCCAAAAGACATCACAAGAATTTAACGAATTCAAAGACCAAATGACCAAAGATTTTGGCACATTGAGACAAGAAGTTGCAGCCCTCAAAGATCTGACAAACACAGTAAAATCCCTCAGTAACAGAATGGAGCAAGCAGAATAAAGAATTTATGACATTGATGACAAAGCTTTCGAATGCTCCAAAACTCTCAAAGAGGAAGAGAAATGGAGGGCAAAAACAGATCACTCTCTCAGAGAGCTCTGGGATAATTTGAAGAAAACCAATATTTGTCTTATAAGGATCCCAAAAGTGATGAAGTGGCTTCATGAGGCACAGATTCTGTTCTCCATGAGATTATGAAGGAGAACTTTCCAGACATGCCTAAAGATTCTGAAATTCAGATAGCAGACAGTTTCAGAACTCCAACACGACTCAACCCAAATAAGACATCCCCCAGACACATCATAATCAATTTCATTAAAGTTAATATGAAGAAGAAAATTCTGAAAGCAGCCAGATGAAAGAAATCCATCACCTACAAGGGCAAGAATATTAGAATAACTGAAGGTCTCTCTGCTGAAACCTTTCAAGCTAGAAGAGGATGGTCATCGACTTTTAATCTCCTAAAACAAAATAACTTTCAACCCAGGATCCTGTACCCAGCTAAACCAAGCTTCATTTATGAAGGAGAAATTAAATACTTCAATGAC
>CAUYPK010000745.1:0-29811 GCA_963574355.1 Loris lydekkerianus | reverse complement strand
TTTGGTGGTGGCTGCTCTCTACCCCGCCAGGTGTCCTGCCGCCGGGCTACACAGAACCACTCTCAAAAAAAAAAAAAAAAAAAAAAAAAAAAAAAGAGAGAGAGAGAGATTGTGGATATGTGTCACTTGAAGTCAGCTTTCTAAAATGCTACTTTCTGGTTCGGCACCCATAGCACAGTGGTTATGGCGCTGGCCATATGCACCGAGGCTGGAAGATTCAAATCTGGTCCTGGCCAGCTAAACAACAATGACAACTGCAACAAGAAAATAGCTGGGCATTGTGGTGGGTGCCTGTAGTCCCAGCTACTCGGGAGGCTGAGGCTAGAGAATCACTTAAGCCCAAGAGTTTGAGGTTGCTGTGAGCTGTCTTGCTATGGCACTCTACTGAGAGTGACAGTAAGATTCTGTCTCAAAACAACAACAACAACAACAACAACAAAACTAACAAACAAAAGAATAAAAATAAAAAGTAAAAAAAAAAAAAAAAATGCCGCTTTCTGCATGTCTCTCTGAAGTAGAAAATCATAAAGCCCATCAGTGGTTGTCAAATTTCATCTAGGCTATACCTTGTGGATTTCAAGAATGTCCCTGTTCCATCCTACATGTTGAAAATTTAATACCCTTCAACTTGAACCATTTGGGTTAAGGCTGTTCTCCTCAATATTCCTGAAGTTAAAAAAAAAACAAAACAAAAAACAAAACATTTTTTTTTTTCAGGAGCCCTGAAGTAAAATGTTAATACTGCTCCTTTTGTTTGGCTTACTTCTCTTATCCTCTTCCTGGCTATTTAAATCCTACACCTCAGTTAGGCAGGGTACTATTCTTTATATCAAAGGTGTTTGTTATACCACACTGGAAGAATAAGAATTGTTTGGGACCACCATGAAATACAAAAACACTAATGAAAGCTAATCATGTCTGTGCATACTTTTCATGATATCTGACACCCTAGATAAGCAAAAAGTATCCTCACAAAATCAGCATGTGGCCTATAGGCTGTATACCCCCTGGATAATAGTTTCTCCATGAAGCTATATTTGTCTACTTCTTCTCTGAATTCTTACTCTACTTAAGTGAATTTATTTACCAAATATTTAAGCAGATGATATGTGCCAGCTACTGTTCTAAGTGAATAAAAGTTGAGTAAGACAATTAAGGTTACTTGTTTTCTAGAAGCTAGAGCGCAAACAAGTAAATAAATGAATTTATCATTTCAGACAGTGACTAGTGCTGCGAAGATAATGAAACAGGAAGATGTGATAGTATCTAGGGAAAGGAGAAGCCACATACTTTAAAATCTCATAGTTTAGAATTTAATTATGTATTTGTTTTTATGTGGTTATTTTGTAACCCTGGTTAGATTATAAATTCTTTAAGGGGAGAATCATATCTAAAACTTCCATGTGGCATAAAGTGCTGGGTTTATAATGGGTGCTTGATTAATGTTTGGTTGAGAAATTTGTCCTTTTTTTTAAAGTAGAGAAAGTGAAAATTTATTCAATACTGAGCCCTACCTGGCTAACTCTTTGATCTAAGGGTATATTATGTACAGAGTACATTCTGGGTTTTGAAATATTTATGATGTGTATATACATCTAACTTTCTTTTTCCTTTTTGTTGCTTTTTATTCATATACTAAGATAGAACTTTCATGCCCAAATAAAATTTTTTCCATTTGAAATGGTTTAATACAAAGTAAGCAAACATTCTCTCTTTATCTACAGAAAAAGCAATTATGCTTAATAAGTTGGATTATTCCTGTAGTTGTTTCTGCTTAATTTGGGTACTAAGTAACTACCTCCATTTTGTTAGTGTGTGACCATTTTTACCTTAGTCCTGAAGCTGATTATGCTTGTTACACAGAAGAGACTCCTGGATTTCTATATCATAGTCACCTCTCCTGGCAGTTCAGGATTGAAGTCGATGGCAAGACAATTCATTTAAGATTGAATGTATCTTGTTATACAGCTTTTTAAAACTTAACCAGTGAAATAACCGTCTTTATTCATGGAGAAAATGGAAGCCCTAATACTGTGATGTCATGTTTGATCTCTTATAGATAAACGTTTTGTTCTTTATAAATTGAAAGAGCAGCTTGAGAAGAAAATCCCAAAAGGAATTTCTTTTTGATCATTAAAATGGTGGAACAAATTTTGATTTGTAATAGTAAGGAACTCTGGTAGGTTAAAATTTTGAGGCTTTTGAATTTGACAGTACTTTTGAGATGGTGTGCTTATGGTCACAAAAATATAAAAGTATTGCTCTAACAAAATGATGAAACAGACAGTTCGAGATGTTAACAATACCAAAATAAGGTGGAGAATTGGAGCTTAATGTCTGTAACTTCATCTTCTCAACTACTAGGTTTTCAGCTTCAAAGATAGGGCCATATATACCTCTTTAAATTCCTAGTAGCATACCAACAACTGATCTAACATCTATTCTTAAGTGCTAATGGTGATAGAGGATTGCAATGCCTAAAATGACATGTGGGTGTCTGAAAATAACCCACAGTAAGTTAGAAAGGAGATGAAAGAATATTTTGGAGTAATTTTAAATACATAGAGTGAATAATTAAACGAGTGTTAAAAGCCAAAGTTTGTTTTCCAAAGGTCATCTTAGAATTGAAAGAGTGCAGGAAATTTTACCCCAAAATATGACTCCTTGGTATAATGAGTATTTTGAGTTAAAGGCCCTTAGAGATCTAATGGGCATTGGAGGAGGCTTTTCCTTTATCTCTATTACAGAGCAGAGGGACTCACTAAGAAGAACAATTGTTTTTTCTTTCCTGTCACCTCAATTTCTATTGCTGGAAGGAAATAAGGTCAAGAAGACAACCATACCTGGCCCAACTAATTGAAAAAATAATGCCTGTTTCTCGGGTTAATTTAATTTCCAGAGAGAATCATTTACAAATCCATCTGTACCCTCCTTCCCCATTTATTCTCCCAATAATCTATTCATCCTCCCTAGTATGGGCAGTCACTGAGCTACGAACATCTGATTGACTACATTCGCACTTATAAATGGAGGCTATTACAGGTAATAGGTAAATGTACCTGTTCCAACTTACATACAAATTCAGCCTAAGAACACACCTATAGAACCTATCTTGTCCCTAACCTAGGGACTGCGTATAACCATTTATTGCCCTTCAACTGAATTACGGGTATTCCTCCTCTTCCCCTTCCCCTCAAAAATGAAGATATGTTAAGTATTTGATTCTCACTGGGATACTGAGCAATCATTTTGTGATTCTCTTTAAGTACACAGTAATAATAAAATTTGCATAGTTTTTCTCATTAATCTGAGGAGGAGAAATTGTGTCTTCACCCCCAACAGAATCAAACCTACATTGAGCTCAGTTCTAAAAATTAGATCGCAGATAGCTTTCTTGGTACTCAACGAACACACACAAAAATCTTTATAATAAATGGTTCTTTTCTTTTCTTTTCTTTTCTTTTCTTTTCTTTTCTTTCTTTTCTTTTCTTTTTCTTTTTCTTTTTCTTTTTTTTTTTGAGATAGAGTCTCACTCTGTTACCCTGGGTAGAGTGCCATGGTGTCATAGGTCACAGCAACCTCCAACTCTTGGGCTCAAGTGGTCCTCTTGCCTCAGCCTCCCCAATAGCTAGGACTGTAGGAACCCATACCACCAGCACCACAACACTGGCTTTATTTTTCTATTTTTAGTAGAGACAGGGTCTCACTCTTGCTGAGGCTGGTCTCCAACTCCAGAGCTCAGGTGATCTACCTGCCTCGGCCTTCTAGAGTGCTAGAATTATAGGTGTGAGCCACCGCTCCCGGCCCTATAATAAAGTTTATTATTATTATTATTATTTTGAAACAGAGTCTCATTATGTCACCCTCAGTAGAGTGCTGTGGCATCGTAGCTCACAACCTCAAAATCTTGGGCTTAAGTGATTTCTTGCCTCAGCCTCCCAAGTAGCTGGGACTACAGGCGCCCGCCACAATGCCCAGCTATTTTTTGTTGCAGTTGTCATTGTTAAGCTGGCCCGGGCTGGGATTGAACCCACTAGCCTCCATGTACATGGCCGGTGCCCTAGCCACTGAGCTACGGGCACCACCTATAATAAAGTTTTTTAATAGTTGAACAGGGTGTTCAGCTTGGTTACTAGATGATTGAATGGCCTTGAATTGTCTTGATTATTCTTAGCAGTTTTTAAAGTTCTGGGTGAGTACAGGATCTGAAAACTTAGAAGACAGGCCTTTGGTTAGCAGTAACTACTTCCATGGCTGCTGCTGATCTGAATAGGTATTAGGCAGAGATGTCATCCAGAGAAGTCAAAGCTTGGATCAGCGGTTGATGTTGATTGCCTTCCTCAATGTCCTTTCTAACTTAGAAAATACATAGAGGTTATAACAGGGTACTGCCTTATCAGAGTTCTCAGAATTTTTATATTGTGATTGTTTTTTCATTCTTCTGAGTATAACCCCTATAAAGGAAGAGAGCATGCTTACCTTTATTCCCACTGTATTCTTAGTGCCCAACACAGAGCAGGAGCATAGCAGATGCTCAAATATTTGTTCTTTTGAATCACAGGTGGTTTTCTGTGTCATTGTTGCTGCCCTTCTTGAACAGCAAGAAACTTAAAGCAGGGTAAATAATTAACCCTTTATTTTTATTGTAATAGCAGATTTGCCTTCATTTCCTTTAAAAGAAGGAATAGTCAAATAGGGTGAATAAGTTTTTGAGGTAGTGGTTAGACTTTTGAATTATCTGCAATTTAGTTGTACAAATCTGTGGCAGTAGAATAATTGCACAATGTTTATAAAACATTGTATTGCCATGTAACATTAGCCATAAGAGAGTTGAATGTTTACATCTTGCTGTTTTTGTTAATTTCTTCCTGATTGAAAAAATTAAAACTTAATTTTCTTACAATAATGACTATTGCTTTGTAATCAGAACTTTAGCATTAGAGTTTATAAGTAAGGCAGCCATTTCTCTTAATTCTTAAGGGGTTGAGACTCTGACATGATACTTTTATAATTATATAATACTAATATAATACTGTACTAAGTTATATTTAATATGGATGATCACAAATGAGGTTTAATAAAGTCTGATTGCTTGACAAATGCACAATCTTATTGCTTTTCTAGAGTTAATTTTAATGAAAATATGTGGTCACTATACTTACTGGTGTAATATACTCTCATTGTAATGACTATTATCATTAGATTTGCATAATAAAAATTTACTAAAATGACTTTAATCAGTGCTTTTAATTCAGGGGCGCAACTCTAATAAGATTTTTTGGGGGTTATTTTTGTTTCTTGCTTTTGGATTTTTTTTAACTCCATAGTAGCTCTGTAGTTTGTACACAGGAGTAAAATCCATAAATGTTTACTTGTATATAGTGTGAAAGAGAGATGCACCCACCCATGTAAATTATATTCAGATAATATTTGAAAGCTTGTCCCTGAAAAGCCCCTTCATTTCATTATAAACGAAAATGCATTTTAATACCATACAACTATTTTAAAACGTGTTTTAAAGGTCAGTTCACATAAAAATTATTGTGATTTAATCTTGTCAAAAACAGCTGTTTATGATTCTTTGAACTTTTTTCTTTTAGGTGTTGTTTTTGTTATTCTCAAGTCCTGTTGTACTTTTCTTTTTTGATTAATATATAAAGATAATTGTGTGGCAAAAATCATTTTTTATATTGAAGGTAATTTGTCATTTATACAATGATTTCTTTTTTTTGAGACAGAGTCTCACTTAGTCACCCTTGGTAGAGTGCTGTGGCATCATAGTTTACAGCAACCTCAAACTTGGGCTCAAGTGATCCTCTTGCCTCAGCCTCCCCCAGTAGCTGGGACTACAGGCACCCACTACAACACTGGCTATTTTTAGAGATGGGGTCTCACTCTTGCTTAAGCTGGTCTCGAACTCCTGATCTCAAGAAATCCACCTGCCTCGGCCTCCCAGAGTGCTGGGATTATAGGTGTAAGCTACTGCACCCAGCCTATACAATGATTTCAATGCATTTTTAATGTATAGTGGCTAAAAGTCACCTCTTCTGAAACTCAACCTCTTCATACCTGCTTTAAGATTTTCCTTTTAAAGGCTGAGCACAGTGGCATATGCCTTAATCCTACCACTTTAGAGGGTGAGGTGGGAGGATTGTGTGCAGCTAGGAGTTGGAGACTAGCCTGAGAAAAAGGGAGACCCTATCCCTGCAAAAAAAAAAAAAAAAAATAGAAAAAGAGGCAGCTGTGGTGACTGGAACAGGTATTCTCAGCTACTCAGGAGGTTGAGGCAGGAGGATTGCTTGAGCCCAGGAATGTGAGCTGTGGTGATGCCATTGCACACTCTAGCCTCTGTGACAGAGCGAGATCCTGTCTCAAAAAAAAAAAAAATTCCTTTTCAATAGACTTTTTTTCTTGAGCAGTTGTTACAAAGAAGAGTTCTAAATAATGTTGTTACATTTATAAAATAGGGTATTTAGGAAAGCAGATTTTTACACGAGGGAAATGTCTGAGAAAATATCCATATTATATTAAATGTGCACAGTTATATAAGATATACACTCTGGTTCAATGAAATTTATAAATCAAGAAATCAGAAGCAGTGTTTTTGTTTGTGGTTCTCTATCACAAGTAATTGGGATAATTTTTTACATGAGTATAAATTTCCTATGTGCCTTGAGGTACTCTATTGTTCTTGAAGATGCCAGTTAGGAAACAAAAAAATTCTTTTATTTTTGTTTTTGTTTTTGAGACAGGATCTTGCTCTATCACTTACTATAGAAATGGCATAATCATAGTTCACTGTAGCCTCAAACTCCTGGGATTAAGTGATCCTTTCACCTCCCACGTTTGTGTACTACTACTACACCTGCCTTAAAATGTTGTTTAAGAATAAAATAAACAGGCCAGGTGCAGTGGCTCACTCATGTAATTGCAGCACTTTGGGAGGCTGAGGTGAGAGCATTACTTGACACTAGGAGATTAAGACAAGTTTGAGCAAGAGAGAGGCCCTGTCTCTACAAGAAAAATAGTAAAATTAACTTCATGGGGAAGCATACATCTGTATTCCAACTACTGGGAGGCTGAGGTGGGAGGATCACTTGGGCCCAGGAGTTCGAGGTTGCTGTGAGCTATGATGCTGCTGCTGTATTCTAGCCTGGCAACAGAGTAAGACCTTGGCTTTATTTTCAACCAGGGATCCACATTTGGTTTATAAACAACCAAAAACTCTGAAGTCAAGAAGAGCCCTAGAAATAGAAATGTATCTAGTATTATGGATATTCCTGGTCAGAGGGAACAGTGAGGTCACAAATAGGGCATTGTGGCTTACACATTGTGAATGGGATTTCCAGTTTTGTTTTCTATAGCTATAGTCCCTGACCCAGGCTACAGATTGTTATATGTCCATGGCATGTTAGGAACTGGGGCACACAGCAGGAGGTGGGGGGGGGTGAGTAAGCAAAGCTTCATCTGTTTTTATGTCTGCTCCCTATTGTCCATATCACTGCCTGAGCTGTTTGTCCTGTCAGATCCCCTGCCCCCCAGAGAAAAATTGCCTTCCTTGGTGCCCCAAAAGTTGGAGACTATTGTTCTATAGTGCAGGGATCATGACGAAAGAAGTGGAAGGTTCCTTCAGCCAAATAATACAGGGCTTTGAATGCTGTATGTGTTAAGGATATTAGTCTTTACTCTATAGGTCTACAGGCATTGAGTATGAACAGGAGCATGACAGTCATTCACAGCATTTATTGAGCAATGTGTGAAACACTGCTCTAGGCACTAGGGGTACTTTCCTAAATCAGACAGGTAAGAATCCCTGTCCTGGAGAGCTCACATTTTGAGTGGGAAAAATAGACCATGATGATAATAAATTATAGACTACGTTAGTATGTGCTAAATTTATTGAGAAAAGGGAAAGTGGAGCATGTTAAAGCAGGTCAGGAGTGCCAGGAATGTGTGGAGGAGGCAGATGTTTCCATTTCAAATAGAATGGGCAGAATAGGCTTTACTGAGCAGAATCTTGAAAGGGGGTATGAGGAAATAAGCCACATGGGCAATTGAAAAACGCCTTCCAGGGAGAGATAGTGCTTGCGGCTTATTGCCTTATTGGAGAGCAACGAGGGTGTCAGTGCATCTGGAGCTGGATGAATGAAGAGAGTAGTAGGAGATGATGCCGGAGGGATATGGAGACTGTGCAGATCAGTAGTGCTCTGTAGGACATCGTAACAACTTTGACTTGTACTAGGAGGGAAAACAGAGAGTCCTTGGAAAGTTTTGAGCCAGAGAGTGCCATGATATAACTTTGGTTATATGCTATGTTTAAAATTAACTGTAGGAGAGAAAAGATGGAAACAGGGAGAACGGAGGTTGCTACAGACATCTAGATGAGAGCTAATGATGACTCGAACCACATCTCTGTGGACTGTGAAAGATTATCTTAGGCTCGGACAACTGCTTGACTATGGGAATGAAGGAGAGGGCAGAGACCAAGGTGACATGGAAGTCTTAAACCTAGACAAATGGAAAGCAGGTAGAACCACTAACAAATGTTACCCTCATGTATATAAAATGAAAGGCTTTGACCAGAGTGTCTCAAATTCCATCCAATTCTGACAAGTCTCTAATGCCATACTATGTATTTTAATATAGACCAAAATATGTTAATTCCTGAAAAGAGAGCAGTGGGGGGAAGAGAAGAAAATTTAAGTCTCTTTCTGCAGTACCAGGTGGAAATACTACTGGCAATTCTTTTTTTCTTGTGTCTGTCTCCTATGATTAAACTGGCAACATGTACTCAATTGAGATACAGATTTGAAGCATTTTAGAAATATGTATATGTTAACATAGAGAATTTGACTAAATCGAGTCATATTTTCCCTTAATTTTCATTCTTGCTTTGGAGATATAGATGTGTTTTTAATCTGGAGTTTATAACCCCAGAGGAAGGCAAGACAAAGAAAATAGTAGTTGCTTAAAGAATTGTGTAATCTGTCTCAAAAATCTTGATAGATGTATGACAGGCACACATACAGGTGGTAGCAGGATTAGTTGAGGCATTTTTGATACTTTGTCATTTCTTTTCTGATTTTGCATCACAGGAAATTACATGGTTTGTCATTGTGCATAAAACAGTTTTCTGTAACCCATGAGAAAAATTAGAGAGAAAATACCTGGTACAGAGAGTCTTAGGGTGAATTCATCTTTCTTAAAATGACTTCAGTTCTGATATAAATAATATCCCCTGTTTCCTAGGCTGTAATGATTGATTGGGGGTTGTGTCAGCAGGATATGATGAAGACATAGGGCAGAGATTAGAAGTTTAGACCCCCCCAAGGGAATCAATGGATTAAAAGAAAAAGAGCTCTCTGTTTCTCTCTTTTTTCTTTCTACACACACACACACACAGTATATATAAAATAGTGTATTTGCCCCTACTGATTTAGGGAAGATGACCTTTAATAGCAGTGGGTTGGTGGTATTTGAGGACAATTCTCTGAGATCCTATGACCAAGGAATTCTTACTTAATAATCATAATAGAATTTTCCTTGTCTAAAAGACCATAGTTTTGTTAGTAAAAAGGGAAATAAGCATGCATGACCAACTTAAACATTCTTCAGCTTCTGTTGTAAGAAGTAAATGTATAGGATATGTACAGGAGGGCTATGCAATGACTTTAAATAAAATCATTTTAGTGAGAGTAAAAAAATAAATAAATAAATAAATAAATAAAAGTCTGTTTCTTTCCTGATCACAACCTTAGTTGGCATCTCAACATATTTTACAATAGAATAAAAACTGCATTTGTATGTTATTGTAAAGTCATGAAGTATCTTCTGAATCATAGAAGATTACTAAATTGTTAGGTATTACTTTAATATTGTCCTCTAATTCTTCAAATAGTGGTGCCTATATGTGTTATGTGGTAGTTTGTATTAACCACTGTATTTTATTAACTAGCAAACATCATTTCCGATGATTCTCAGTATTACAAAACCACATGCAAAGAAAAGGGTGTTGAGAGTTTTTGAAAAATAGGTGTGTATTAGCAGAATCACTAAGTTCAATTTGATTTAGAATATTTATAAAGGTGTCCTTTAAATGTCCAACATATGTACCACTGAGTTCTTAGACAAACCTGTTTTATTATATTTCATTACAGTTAAATGTAACATTTTTCTGTTTTTTATTTTTTTTAATTAAATCATAGCTGTGTACAATAATGTAGTCATGACGTACAATGTACTGGTTCCATATACGGTCTGAAATATTTTCACCGAACTGGTTAACCTAGCCTTCATGGCATTTTCTTAATTATTGTGTTCAAACCCTTAGACTCTACACTTAGTAAACTTTACCTGTACCCTTCCAAGATGCACCGTAGGTGTGGACCCACCAATCACCCTCCACCCTTCCTCCTGTAACATTTTTCTTACTGTGCACATTGCTGTTCAATTTCCGTATCCTAAAAACATGATCGTTCATTTCAAAACATCAAAAAAGCCTGCAAGGGCTGATGATTTTGTTGTCTCTTCTCACACTGGTAGTGATGTCTAATCCAGATCTGACTATGGGACTATAGGAGCCATATTTAAAAACAAATAGATATTTTCCTCCCCACCAAACTTTTATTTTTAAAAATTTGAAACTTTTTTTTTCTTTTGTAAAGAATATATTATTTATATGTTTGAACTTTCTAATTCTTTTTACTATTTAAAGTTGATAAAGGAGAATCATTCAATTGTTATTTTTTTGTTTGATCAATGAGTTTCTCTTATCTGACTGGTATTTCTTTTTGTTTGTTTCCTTTTGGTTTTAATAGAACATTCAAATAAAAACTTTGGCAGATGATGTGGTAAGGTGGTCTTAGCGTATGTTATTATATTACTTATGCATGTTGCCTTTTTATTAAAATGGATGGACATTAAAGCATGTAGATATAAAATGTCTATATGTTTACAATAGAATGGAATTGTGAAGAGACTGGCTTTTCTTTTTTGAATATTAACCTAAACAATTGTATGAGATCCTAACAAAATTTTTATAGTATCATCCTGATATATACCTTAACCAAATTTAAAAAAAAATCTCTGTATAAATCTAGACTCTGGAAAACACAGATGTTTTCTTCTTTGATATCCAAAAAATTGTAACTATATTAAATATTAACATTGGAGGAAATTAGTTTCAAATAGAAAGCTAATTCATTATGTTAAGTACTATTACATTTAAAAGCCTTAAATATTTTCAAGTTGAGTCTATTATAGTATATCTTACTAAAAATTATGGGCTCAAAATTTAAAGTGCCCTTTTATAGATGAATTTTTAAAATTGGTATTTAAGGCTCGGCACCCATAGTTCAGTGGTTAGGGCGCCGGACACATATACTGGGTCTGGCGCGTTTGAACCCAGCCTGGGCCTTGGTAAATAACAATGACAACTACAATAAAAAAAACCAGCCCAGATGTTATGGCAGGTGCTTATAGTCCCAGCTACTTGGGAGTCTGAGGCAGGAGAATTGCTTGAGCCCAAGAGTTTGAGGTTTCTGTGAGCCAGCACTCTACTAAGGGCAAAATAGTGAAACTCTGTCTAAAAAAAAATTAAAATGGTATTTAAAGTATTGTCAGGTTTTTTTTTTTTTTTTTTTTTTCTTTCTGTGTGACATTATCTACCTACAAATACTGTAAAATAATGTTAGTCCTGTAAGTAGATATAAGTGTGTGGCTTAATGTCATTTTCTTACCAAGATATAGCTGAATCAAAAGCCAATTTTCTAGATAAAAATTAAAAACATAGTAGAAAATCAAATATATATGTAGGTAATGTTACTCAAGAATAAAGCTAGTACTGTGAAAGTAAATATTAAGTGGTATAAAGAGAAAGGAAAAAAGATATTTGATTTGATTGTCAATTGCATATTTAAATGTTTTCATGTCCACCATATTTTTAAAATGAAATTTGACTGTTGGATATAAACTCAGCTTATTTGGGATTACTTAATTTATTTTCTTGAGTTGTTTGAAGACATATAACATATCTCAATCAACTTAATTTCCCTTAAAATGTTAAAAGAAAATTTGAAAATATAGTTCAAGACGATTTGAAGAAATGAATCTTAAGTTAATGCAAAGACTGGAATAGGAACCAGGGGTTTCTGTATTTAGGCAAGTCACTTTTTCTGCGAAATGAAGGAATTGGGCTAGATAATTTTTCAAGTTTTTTATCAGCTCTAAAATATTATTAGGCAGCGCCCATAGCTTAGTGGGTAGGGCGCTGGCCACATACACCGAGGCTGGCAGGTTTGAACCTGGCCCTGGCCAGCTAAAACAATGACAACTGCAACAACAGCAAAATATAGCCGGGCGTTGTGGCGGGCACCTGTAGTCCTAGCTACTTGGGAGGCTCAGGCAACAGAATTGGTTAAGCCCAAGAGTTTGAGGTTGCTGTGATCTGTGATGCCACGACACACTACTGAAAGCAATATCGTGAGATTCTGTCTCAAAAAAAAAAAAAAATTATGATTTACATAATCTTTTTGTAAGCAACCATGTATTCAAATCAATTTTGTAAACCTAAATAAGCTGCTTAAAAGTGTTCATGTTTTGTTCAAAGTACACCTTTTAGTTAACAAAAAGTGTTCTTTGAATTAATAAAATGAAAGGTATGTTCTTTTAATGGGGGGGTCAACATAATTTTACATATGTGGGGGTAATAATTACTGTGATGCTTTTTGTATTGTTGAAATAATTGATAAGGACTCTGGTAACATGGTGGTGAAGATGCACTGTCCTCATATCTAATAAGTCTGCTTATTTAACGTGAGCTGTGGTATGCATGTGCTTCCTAACAGAAACCAGAATAAAACTGAGCTGCATTCAGTTTATGTACATTACTGATTTTTGGTATTTAATGTTTTATGGTTTAAAATAGAATGGCCTGTTTACCTGCAACTGAAGTCATTAACTCATTTTATGTGAAATAGCAAGCTAATTATTAGAGATTGTACATGGAATCAATGGTTCAAAGTCAGTATCCATAAAATGGCAAGTTCTTCCTGATGGTATTTGTAGGAATAAGACATTTCTATTTGTTACATTTCCAGTAAGTGGAAATGGCGATGTTTTTATTTTTGTTTTGCTTCCTTATTGTCCCCACATTTCAGGGGAGAAAAACTTGGAGGAAAATAATAATAGTAACAACAACAGTAATAATAAATAGCAGCTAAGGGCAATAAACATTTCAACTTATTTAAATCTCACAGTAACCTTATGCTGTAGGTGTGTGGTCCATGGCACTGTGGACCAGTACCATTCTATGGCATCTGAATTGACAGCCACCCCATCACTCACATCATTGACTGAGCTCTGCTTCCTGTCAGATAACTGGCAGCATTAGATTCTCATAGGTGCAAACTGTGCATGCGAGGGATCTAGGTTCTGTGTTCCTTATGACAATCTAATGGCTGATTATCTGAAGTGGAGATATAATGCACTTGAATCATCCCCAAACCATCCCCTTCCCCTCCCTGCCCTGGTCCATGGAAAAATTGTCTTCCATGAAACTGGTCCCTGGTGCTAAAAAGGTTGGGGACCACTGGGGTAGGTAATAATATTATCTGTATTTTAGAGAAGAGGAAACAGTCATAGAACCAAGTCACTTTCACAGGGTTACTCAGTTAGTAAATGTCAGAGCCTGCATTGAAATCCAGGTAGTCTGGCTTCAAAGTCCATGCTCGTAACCACTCTACTGCTACACTGACAATTTTTTCATATAGACTTATCACAATTTTTGCCACTTTGAGGAAGGGAAACATTGCCATAATTTTTCCTTAGAATTGGATGCCAGTGGCTCTTTTTATTTTATTTCTCTTTTTTTTCCGTGGTTCTAAAGTTACCACCAAAGACACATTCTCCCTGAAACAAGCAGTAGGACTTTGATCTAAAACTTTTTTTTACCTACTTACTGTGCAAAACAGAAATGACAAGGGACTGAGGTTTATTTTTGAGGAATATTTTCAACCCTAGACCTCTGGGGCTGAAGAGCTGCTTCAAGGTTTCAAAATAGTACAATCTCTAACTGGTGCTTGCTGCTTAAAATAACATTTTTGTCAAAAGACAATAATGATATATATTATACTAAGTGCCAATTTGATGTTTCAATTCTTCATGTTCATGGTGCTTGATCTTTTTCTTAGGGCTTTTTTGTTGTTGTTGTTTGCAGCGTGACCGAATTACAAGTTTTAGAAAATCTACTGTCAAAAAAGAAAAACCTCTTATTCAACATCCTATTGATTCTCAAGTTGGGATGAGTGAGTTTCCCGCAGCTCAGCCATTATATGATGAACGATCTTTGAATTTGTCAGAAAAGGAAGTACTGGATCTCTTCGAAAAAATGATGGTAAGTTAGACCCCCCTAATTTTATCGTAATTTTAAAATGTGTGTGCTTGGAATAGCCCTAGCTTTTAAGAAGATGTGTTTGTGTGGACTGTGTTTATTTCATGTAAAGGAGAGACTAGAAATTTGTTGGTACAATAGACTATTTTCGCAAAGTATCTGTTTTTTAAGCTAAAACATCCTTACCTGTCTCTCTTTTCCACTATGAGCTCCTAAAAGTAGGGGCAGTTTTATTTAACTTTGTTCTCTAATGTTTATTAGTCTCTGGCACACCGAATCAATTTTTCAATTAACTAATTTGTGTGCCTGTTTTTATAAAGGAAAATAGACCTAAGTCCACTTTATTAAAAACAGCACAAAGCCTCTTGTTGTTTATATGAAGTAGATTTGGGAGAGCAGAGGCTAAGAAACAGTAGAAGGAACAGAGAAATTAATTCATCCAGGTTTTTTCTATTAGCAACAGTCATACAACCTACATTTTCTGTTTCTTTTGTTTTATAGCTTGTTTAAATTATTTCTTAGGTAATGAATATAATATTTTTAAGTATGTAGCAGTTTATGGTAGGAGAAGGGAAACATGAAGCATCAGACTATATTACATTGGTTAGTTTGACCAGAGAAGAATTGGAGATCCTGATTCATGATTCAATTCATTTAAAATTCCATCACACTTATCACCATAAATTTTTTGTGGCTGTCTATTTATCTGTGGTTAGTGTCCATAAGAGTTTCAAAGGTCCCCTTATCCCAAAATAAAAGGAGTGAAGAGTCAGAGTGAAATTTAGATTCTTCTACCCTGCTCATTATGGAGTATCTTGTTACCACCACTCTCTGCCCCCTTATAATTTCTTTCCTGTACCTGGAAGAGTTAATAGGCCTTTAATAAATATATTCATTGAATGTTGTTAAAAGTATACAAATAAACATTCTGGGTGACACCTGTGGCTCAAAGGAGTGGGGCACCAACCCTGTATACCGGACGTGGCGGGTTCAAACCCAGCCCTGGCCAAAAACTGCAAAAAAAAAAAAAAAAAAAAAAAAACAATTCGCTTTATCTTTAAACTTTGCTTTGACTATTCCTTCTGTCTAGCCACAGCTGGCATTTAGCATTTCCCCTGAAACAAGTCTTAACATTTTCACTTCCTTCAACTCTTTCTCCTAGTTACATGGTACACCCTTTCTCCTGTTCCCTGCCATTTTCTTTGAAGCATCTTTCAACAACCTTTTCCCTTGTGAAGTCTGTAATCTGCTGACCTTTCTTGAAGATGATAGCACCTGGCTATTCTTGTGCCCTCTTCCCTTGCTATTCATTTTGGTGATTTCAGCTACTCTGTTGATAAACCCTTCAATACATGTTTGCTCTTAGTTTCATGATTTCCTAAACTCTAACCTCTGCATTTGTATATTTATCTAATTATAAGTATGACTTATGTGGGTGAGAGGAAACTTCCCCTTTTCCCAAAAAGTTCTCTGAAAGATCAAGTCATAATTAAGGCAGCTAAGAGAAAGAGATTTATTTAACATGCATATGAGAAGGATCTCAGAGTGATTACCCACTATTCAATGGGATCCAAATATTTTTATACCATTCTTCCAGAAGGGAGAGGTGAAAGGAATATAGGTAATTCTGTTTAGGAGCAACAAATGGTTGCTATGGAAGATGAATGGATGGGAGAAACAGATTGACTAGTAAAGATTCTCTTTGCAAATTAAATTAACCTGAGAGGTATTATACTGAAAATTATTTGGGCCAGGTTTGGCTGCATTTTTTATTCTATTTCCTGCAAAATATTGAGATGACAGAGATAGGGAGAGAAGTCAGTTGTTCTTTTCATGGGTTCCTCTGGTTTGTGCAGGTAGAGGTGAAGCCCTTTCCAAAGGCCTGTTGATATCTAAGTGCCTTTAATTGAAAATGCTCTTTATACCAAGGAACCATATTTTGGGGTGGTTATTTCCTGAGATCCTTCAGACTACACCTTGGACTGTGTCATTCTTTGGAATAGTTCTGCTTCCAAGATCTTTAACTCTGAAATTTTTCTTGGAAGCTAAACAACATATACTACCTTTCCAAGGTCCTTAATTTTATAGAGCATGTATTGTATGTGGTTAAGAACTCTGTCTTTGCCATTAATCACATCACCTTATGAAGATTATGTAAGTTCTCTAGATTTTATTTTCGTTAACTGTAAAAAGATATAAGAGGATCTACCTAATATGATTATTTTTAGGATTAAAGGAGATGGTATTACTAGAAAAAGTGCCTGGCATATGTGCTTTTTTAAACTTTTCAAATATTAAGGGGAAAAATAATAAGGGGTTACAAGTGTTTTTGTTACGGGGATACCTTGTATAATGCTGAAGTCAATTCTTTTAGTGTGCCCCTCACCAGAATACTGTTTATGGTCCCCAATAGGCCGAAAACAATGATGACAACAAAACCAGAAGCATCCCTTGTGATTATAAACACTTTTAATCTTTTAAATCTTTGTTTCTTTACTCTGAAAAAAACAAACAAACAACGAAAAAAAACCTTACAGCTTTAACTTGCTGACCAGTTTGGTTATGACTTTTTGCAGTATAGAAATAATTATCTGAGTTCATCAGTGCCATTGCCATATTGAGTTTTCTTAAGTACAATGCTATAGGACCATCTTCTACTCTATTCATTTTCTTAGTCTCTTCTAATTGCTTGCCAAATCCCATTGGTTCTGGTTTTGGAGTAACTGTTATATCTTTGTCCTCAGTTATCCTCCAGTTGCTCTTGCCCTAGTTTAGACAATATTCTTCTCTAGTTTTTCTTTGTGAGACTATTTTCTTTTCTAAAATAGTCTCCTTACTGATCTTCTTACTTTCCTCCAGGTTTTGCCTATTCGAATCCAGTATTTTCCCATTAATGCCTCTGACACCGGTTCCTTTTCTGAAGCCTCAAATGGGCTTCTCCGTGTTTAGATATTTCTATGTCCCAACTTCATTCCCTCAACTATGCTCCAGATGACTATTTCACACCTTTACTTTGCTATTGAAACTTCAGAATTCTTCTTCATCTGTGGCCTCTGCTGATGATCATGCTGATTAATTTGCTGAGTTAAATTAAATCAGGGGAGAACTTCCACCACCGCATCTATCTAACTTTTAGTATCTACACTCAAATAGTCTGTCTTGCAACTTGTCACCATAGGTTAAATTTTCATGTTCCTGTCTTTCTTCATATAGTACATAAAATCATATTCCGTTTCACCTACTCACAGACATTGCTCTAATAATTTTCTCCTTTCTTTTAGCATTCTCAGGAGTGTATGAACATGCTGTTCCATCTTACAAAAAGATTGTCCTGACCCTATCTCTATTACTACATGTAACTACCATTCCATTTATTTCCTCTTCTTTAAAGCAAAGCACCTCACAATAAGTTTGTTTATATGCACTGTGCCCAGTTGCTCTTCTCTCACTTTCTCTCCTAAATTCATTCCAACCAGGCTTCCATCCTACTTTTCCATTAAAACTGATCTTACTGGTTGTCACCAAAGCTCTTCATGCTTGCTTTGGTCAATTTTCAGTTCTCATCTTAATTGACCTATCAGCATCATTTGATATAGTTGATCATTTTCTTTAATTTGAAATACTTTTTTTTTCTTTGTCTTTTCAACATTCATTCGGTTTTCTTTCCACTTCTCAGGCTGTTCCTTTTCAATCTTCTTTACTGATTCCCCCTTCTGTTCTTAACCTCTAAATATTGGAGAGGCCCAGGAATCAATTCTTAGAAATCATCTTTTCCCTGACTATACTATCTTTGTTGATCGCAACCAGTCCTATAGCTTTAAGTTCCATTTTTATGCTCACACTTCTCAAATTTATCTCCAGTTTAGTCCTCACATCTGAACTCCAGATTCATTTATTTAGCTTTGTAAATAATACCTTTCCTAGGATGTTTAATAAATCTCTCAAAATAACATATACCTAAGTGAACTGCTGATATTACCTTCCAAATTTGTTCCTCAAAAGTCTTCCTCGGCTTGGCGCCTATGGCTGAAGCAGCTAAGGCGCCAGCCACAAACACCTGAGCTGGCAGGTTTGAATCCAGCCCAAGCCCACCAAAAAATGATGCAACCAAAAAATAGCCAGGCGTTGTGGCGGGCACCTGTAGTCCCAGCTACTTGGAGGCAGAGGCCAGAGAATCTCTTGAGCCCAGGAGTTGGAGGTTACTGAGAGCTGTGATGCCACAGCACTCTACCCAGGGTGACAGGCTTGAGGCTCTGTCTCAAAAAAAAAAAAAAAGTCTTCCTCATTTCAGCTGCATTATCTCCATCCATCTACTTGCCTGGGTCAAAAACTATGGATTTGTCCTTCCCTATTTTCTCTCTCTCTCTGATAATCCGTGTTCAGTTCATTAGGAAGTCCTACTAGTTCTCCCTTCAAAGTAAAGTACTTGACATAGCTGACCATTTCTTACCACTTCTATTGGCACAACACTGGTTGAAGTCTCACTTGGACATTGCAGTAATGGTAGGACTGTTAGGACTACCATGATTTCTAATTTGTCACCCTACTTCCATCCATGTGCCTCTGTAGTATATTCTCAATACAAAAAGATTATTCATTTAAAGCATGTACATCATGTCACATGGCTCCTCGAATCTCCACTATGGTTCTATTTCACTCAGTGTAAAAAAGGCAATTACTTAAAATAGGCTATAAGGCCCTATGTGATCTAACACACCTACCTCTTTAATATCTTTCTCTACTGTTCTCTCCCCCATGGCTCACCGTGCTTACACACTTGCCTTTTATCTCATTGCAGCCATAAGCAATAATAATTTCTGCTAGTTTTCTATTTTTTGATGTGTGTACAGCATTCACAATGTTTCAAACTTTGTAAATATTTCTATTTTGAGGTTTGAATAACAAATTCTAATGTTTTTTCAGAAAATCATCATTTTCCTCTTTAAATATGTGATTTTTTAAAAATGGCTTGTTGGATTCATAAATGTGATTTAAAGAAATTCTAGCTTGGAGAAACATTTTTCATAATTGGAAATTTAGGATATTAGGAAGTGACACTTTTCAGATACAATCATATTATACTTTTATTTGTTGAGTCTCATTTATATTTTTGTCACCTCCATGCTCAAGTATTACAAACTTGTATTTTCAGACTTTAAAAGTTATTTATTATGTGGGAATGGGATGGATGGATCATATGGTAGTTCTAGTTTTAATTTTTTAAAGAACTTCCATACTGTTTTTCATAATGGCTATACTAACTTATATTCCCACCACCAGTCTGCAAGGATTCCAGTTTTTCTATACTCTTGCCAATGCTTGTTATTTTTTTTTATTTTTTATTTTTTGAGACAGAGTCTCACTATGTTGCCCTTGGCAGAGTGCCGTGGCATCACAGCTCACAGCAACCTCAAACTCTTGGGCTTAAGTGATTCTCTTGCCTCAGCCCTCCCACGTAGCTGTGAGTACAGGTGCCTGCCACAATGCCCAGCTATTTTTTTGTAGTAGTTGCCATTGCTGTTTGGCAGGCCCGGGCTGGGTTCAAACTCACCAACCCTGTTGTATGTGGTCAGTTCCCTAGCCGCTGAGCTACAGGCTCTGAGCCTAAGTTTTGTCTTTTTAATAATAGTCATTCTAAAAAGCATGAGGTACTCTCTCATTGTGGTCTTAATTTGCATTATGTTAAGTGAAGTGAGCCAGACGTAGAAAACCAAATACCACGTGATCTCACTCATATGAGTAGGATCTAAAAAAGTTAATGTTATAGAAGTAAAGGGAAGAATGGTTGTTACCAGGGGCTGGTGTAGTTGGGCGTTGGTGGATTGGGCAGATGTTGGTCAAGGGATACAAAATTTCATTTAGATAGGAGGGTTAAGTTTAAGAGCTCTAATGTACAACATGGTAACTACAATTTATAATATATTGTATTTTTGAAAACTGCTAAGAGGGTGAATAAAGCATTCTCACCACAAAAATAACTGTGAGGTAGTGCAATAATTAGCTAGATTTAGTTATTCTGCAATGTGTATATGCTTCACAACATCATGTTATACCTGCTAAATGCAGCCAATTTTATATGTTAATTAAAAAATTATAAATATATGTATATTAAGTAATAGAATAGTAGGAATAGGATATCAGAAAAATATGGTTTAATTAAAAGTAGCAACCAAAATATTTATAGGAAACTGTGGTTTTATCTCTTTTTTGAGAGAAGTCTACTTGTACCTTGAACATTATACATTTTCTATATTATCTTTATTTTTACTGTAATCAATATATAGTGTAAAAGTTATTTTATGAATAAGTGTAGTTTTCATTTACTCATACTTGTGGCTGAAGCATGAAACTAAACAGTTTATGGGTATTGTTTCAGTTGATCTTTACGACAGTGCCACAAAGTAGGGAACATTGCTATACCTCATTTTCAGATAAGGAAATTGAGGCTTAGAGAGAGGCTAAGAAAATTGGTTCAGTAGCTTGCCTAGGCTAGTAATTGGCTGAGCTGAAACTTAAACGTGCATGGAAATCTAAAACATCAACATTTTTGTTAACATCTACATTTAATAATGCTTCATTAAAGCTAAATACAAAATTAAGAAGTTTTCCTTGCACAGATATTGAGTGGAAGTAGAAGGCAACTCAGAGGCTCATTTGGGTAACAAGTAAAGTCAGCCTGATGGAATGATGTCTGTAATCTCTCTTTACAGAGCATCAGTTGAAAAGAAAGAGGGCCAACAATTTTAGTAAATAGTAATAGAAAACTATTAAAATGTCATTATTATAGTTGATTAGGAGAAGGCACGTAAGTAATTTTGTTCTTAGACACAGAGGTAGATTTCCAGATATGAAATTTCTCTTTTTCATTTCATTCCTGGGAGTATCCTTCCTTATGTAAATAATGTAAAATACGTTCTTGTCCTACCTGATGGTTGTTATGACTATTTTACTTTTCTTGAATCTTTCAGTGTTACCCTTTATTGTGCTGTTCTTTCAGATTGGCCTTTTTAGACTTCAGAGAACTCCAAAGGTTTAGACCGGGGTGTTCAACCTGTGGCCCTCAGGTCACATGCTAATTTTGTGAAGACATTTTTTTGCTCATCTGTGGTGTTGGGTACCCAAAAATAATGTACAGACTTTTTTTTTTTTTTTTGCTAATCAGCTTTCCTTAGTGTTTGTGTATTTAATGTGTGGCCCAAGATAATGTTTATTCTTCCAATGGGCAGCAGAAAAGAAAAAAGGCTGGACACCCCTGGTTTAGACCATTTGCCTGAAAAACCATTATCTGTGTTTTAGGATAACATACCTTGAGGTGTAAAATGCTTTAAATAATTGCATCAAATAGCATAATAGTTATACATAGTAGAAATGTGTGAGATGATTGGAAAGAAATGAATTGTCTTAGAATTGCTAATAGTATCTGAAATTTCTGGTAATGATATATTGGTGAAACTTTTGGTGAAAAACTTGAATAATGAAAGACAATATTCAAATATAATCCTATCTTACTCTGAAAATGAAAACTTCTGTTATGCATGAGGATTATATCTGTCAATAGCAGTTCTCACTGTATAGGCTTGTAGATGCTGCATAGAGATGCTAGGGCTACATCTAAACTTACTGCAGGACATTAACCCTTTGATTGCCAAGAAGTTAAAGCATTATATACTATCTTTTTTATAGTAAAAAAAAAAAAATTATAGGCTGGGTGTGGTGGCTCACGCCTATAATCCTAGCACTCTGGGAGGTGCTAGGATTATATAAAAAATAATATAAATACAATTTTTATATTATAAAAATATACTATATTTTTTATTTTAATCTTAAATTTATACAGTTAAGGAATATGTTTACAGAGGTTTTTCATTTTTTACAACAGACCATCTCTCCAGGTTAGCAGCTGACAGTGTAACCTTTGGTTATATCTGAGTGATTCAGTTTTAATTTACTAGTGTATTAGGTATTTGCTTATGTTCCATCAACTCTGACATCACTTCTGTGCATTGGTTTATCACTTTTTATGTTGTGGATATTCAGCAAAGCAATTATAGTTGGGCTTTCTGAGTAATGTTATCAGTGGCCACTGCTGACAGATTTAAAGCTCCAGATTTGAAATTTTTAGGTGATTGTTTATTTTATAGAACATAAGCTCATTATTAAATTGTGTCTTCCATAGTTTGTAAAACTGAATTTTGTATGGTCACTGACTATTAATTGAAAATTGGGAAGTAGTTCCTTCATTAAAACTTTTTTTTGAGACAATGTATTACTCTGTTGCCTTGGGTAGAGTGCCTTGCTTGGTGTCATAACTCACAGCAACCTCAAAATCTTGGGCTTTAGCAGTCATCTTGTCAAGTACCTGGGATGCCCGCCACTACCCCCAGCTATTTTTTTTTCTATTTTTAGTAGAGATGGTATCTCACTCTTGCTCAGGCTGGTCTTGAACTCCTGAGTTCAAGTAATTCACCTGCCTTGACCTCCCAGAGTGCTGGGATTATAGGCGTCAGCCACTGCACCCAGCCTCATTAAAACTTCCAAGAATAAAAAAACTCTTGGTTTTATCTGTATGGGGTAAATTATACTTGCTGTTTAAGATTCCTGTTCCCCTCCCTCCCCTGCCCAGTGTCATGTTTTAAAAATCTTCATGCTGGCATTGTGGTGGGCACCTGTAGTCCCAGCTAGTAGGGAGGTGAGGCAAGAGAATCGCTTGAGTGCAGGAGTTTGAGGTTGCTGTGAGCTGTGACATAACAGCACTCTACACAGGGTGACAAAGTGAGACTGTCTCAAAAAAAATTTTTTTTTCAAGTAGGTAAAGGTAGTAGGATGAAAACATTATTGCTTCCATATTATTATTACTTTTTTATTTTTTATTAAGTCTTTTGTACATAGATCATAAATATATTTATGCCATTTTCAACGTGTTGATTATTTGTACAAATTGGAGTGCTTACATCATACTAAACAACATAGCTTTCACCTCATTTACCGAATTATTGCAGCTTCCATATTATTATTATTGGCAACGTCTATTTTTTTATTTTTCATTTCTGTGTTCTTGAGTAATATTTGTAAATTTTAAAGATGACTGCACTATATTGGTATGACATGTTATCTTTAACCACAATTTAAATTCGAATGAAATTCATTTTCATAACATTTCTTATGTTAATCAGAAGTATTTTGTATTACCTCTAATTAGGATTGAATGAAATAGTTCCTCTGTTCTACTTTAAATGTACGAAAATTAATACTGAAACTGAATTCAGTATTTTAAGCTGTCATAATCTTTGAATGTATTGAGAATACCTGAACTGGTTTTTATACATTGAATGTACTACTTAGGGACTTTAAATGTTTAATAGGGGTAACTGTTTTTATCCAAACTGAATTAATGCAATTAGAGTTCTTTTACATCAAGAGGAGATTTCCATTTTAAGATTAAAAAATAAATGCATAGAAACTTTTGAAAGTTCAAGTTGGAATTTGATTCCTATTAGCTAGCACAAGGATCTATTAAGTGGAGGTTCATGTTACACAGCCATTATTGGATCGTATAGATATGTCATGAAGGACTACGTTCTAATACAGGTAATTAAATAGTTTTGTCTTATGTAAAAGATGAGGCTATGATAATTTATGATTAATCTCTAGCTGTATTTCATTTCAATCTCATTTATTAAAAGTAATGTTTAATACATGTATTATTACACATGCAAATATATACTTTTTTATGTTTAGCAATTTATATTAATATACTTTGATTTTTGTAGTAATTTCATGATAGTGTAGTCTTATACAACAAATTTTCCATTATCTATCCCATATTCTATTTGCTCAAACTCTCATAAATCTCAAAGCTTTTAATTTTTATTCTCTCACTTTTCTTTTTCATTAAGTTAGAGAGACTATTTCCTAGGACTTGGTAATGTACTTTAAGTGAAGCATACTTGTTCTTCCCAAACTGTTATTTTGAGTTTCTTTCTCACCCAACACCAGTCTTTTAGAAGTTGGTTGGCTCGGAAAAGTATCTTTTAGTACTTTCAGCATAAGTAATTTTAATTAATGGTTAAATTATCATAAAATAAATTTTAGTGAACTAGGTGTTATAATCTATAATAAGCCATAGAAATAGTTAGCAGAAATGATTAGATTTTCAGCAGTTGTCTGCACAGAATGTTTGCATGTTTTAATATCCTTACTTTATATCATTCGACTGATATGCCAACATTTCTGATGATATGTCTTATTTCTGATACAAACTCCTAATGTAGTGCTTATAAAGGTGGAGCAAAACCTTCTTTACCCAGTAAGCATAACACAAAGGAAATTTTTTTTATTTGACAATCCCACCTTATCTTCCTTTTTATCAGCCCTACCGGGTCTAGCTAACTCTGGATCAATTTTTAATGTCCTTTCCAAATATGATTCTGACCAAAGATTTACAGCTGCAAAGGTGGTAGAGTGGGAGTTCCAGGAATTATAGGAACTAGTTTTGCAAATTTACACTGATTGTAGCAGGTAAAGTCGCAATTTTCTGGCTTTGTTCTTGGTTTGTATATAGAAATGTTTTCAAAAATATTTCTTCTGTTTTGAAAGATTCTGTTAGCGTTCATTGGCATGAATGCATTTTAGCAACCATTTATTGATATGAGCAATGTGCCAGGTGTTATGCTATATGCTGGAGGTACAAAAATGAATACAACACTTCTTTTACCCTGAGAGAGCTCAGAGTTTAGTCAGGGAGAGAGATAAATGTTTTCCATAGAATAGCAGGAGCTCAGACTGGAGGCAGAGAAGGCTTAAATATACTGTAAGACCCAGTGTCACTTCTGAATTATCCGTCTATTTCTTTAGCACTAAAATGTTCTCAAAGTTTGAACAATTTAGTTCGTCAAAGTCCAGTGCTTTCTATATGTCATATACTATTACTATTTTAAGTTCTGAGGAGAGAGCAATGAACAACTTAAAGAAAATTGCTGTAATCAAGGAGCTTATGTTCTGGCAGGGCTGATAAATAGGAACATAAAGTGGAATTGTCAAATAAAAAAATTTATTTTGTGTTATGATGAAGTTCTTTTGACAACTCTCTACTGAATACCAGATACTTTGTTAGGTTCAGGGGACATAAAGATGCTAAAGATATGATCCTTGCCATAAGAATTTATTTTTGCATATCCCCCAATCTAAGAATGGTGTGTGCATATATGTGTGTGGTATATATGTAAATATGTGTGTATGTGCAAATGTATGTGCAAATATATATGTATGTATGTGTGTGTGTTTTTCCTTTTCTTGAGACAGGATCTCACTCTGGCACCCAGGCTAGAGTGTAGAGGCCTCATCATAGTTCACTGTAACCTCTACCTTCTGGGCTCAAGCGATCCTCTTACTGTAGCCTCCTAAGTAGCTATAGGCACAAGCCACCATACCTTACTAATTTTTTCTATTTTTTGTAGAGACAGGGTCTTACTCTTACTCAGGCTGGTCTCAGACTCGTGGCTTCAAGCAATCTTATTATCTTAGCCTCCCAAAGGGCTAGGATTACAGGCATTAGCCACCGTGTCTCGCCTATGTTTTTATTTTTTTGAGACATAATCTTACTATGTAGCCCTCGGTAGAGTGCCATGGTGGCACAGCTCACAGCAACCTCAAACTCTTGGGCTCAAGTGATTCTCTTGCCTCAGCCTCCCGAGTAGCTGGGATACAGGCACCTGCCACAACACCTGGTTTTTTTTTGTTATAGTTGTCATTGTTGTTTAGTGGCCCAGGCTGGGTTCGTATCCACCAGCCCCAGTATATGCTCTGGCGCCCTAATCATTGAGCTACGAGTGCTGAGCCTGCCCTATGTTTTTAAATGCTTAAAAAAAAAAAAAAAAAAAGATGATTGAGGGAACATGAAAAGTATATTAATTTCAATGTCTACAAATAAAGTTTTGTTGAATACAGTCATGTCCATTTGTTTATGTATTATATAGGGCTCCTTTGTGCTACAGCAGAGTTGGTTTGTTGAGGCAAAGACTGTGTGTCCCACAAAGCTGAAAACATTTATAAATGTCTGTCAATTTATAAAAAAAACTCATGTCAACTTCTGGATTAGTCCAATAAACTTTCTGATTTCCTACCCCATCCAAAAAAAAAAAAAAATTATCTCTATAGTTTTTGAGCAAGTAACACTCTACATTTTATTCAAAATTTTATTCAAATATGTATGTACATTATAAAATATAGACATAGTAAAGAGTGGGAAAACATGAACAAGATTTTTAAATGATTTAAAATGACTTTATTTTATTTATTAAGTATACAAAAGCCTTTTCTGTCATGATTAATAACTCCTTAGTGAGAGCAATATCAATATGTCATTATTTTTTATGTCTTGCTTAAAAAGAGGCAGTAATTAGGTGATTTAGTTCCAAGTTCATTTTATTTTGATATTTGGTTAAATATCTGTCATAGTTGAAACATAAATCTGACAAAGATATATAGGTCCAAATGGAACAAGTGCATCATTAGCAACACTTATTAAATCATAGTATTAACTTTTATCAGTCCAATCCATGAATCAAGCAAAAGTTTCCTGCTGAGCCTTGACTAGTAAATTTCTATCTTCCTTGGTGACATTCAGTTCTTGCAACGAATCATGAGTGTTGTAGTTCTATATTTTTAAATAAAAGGATTCAAAATGTGCTTTAATAAATAGATCTTCAACAAAATGTCATTGGGGACATGGGCTCTTTACATTTTTCCTTCCACATTCTTAATGTTTAGACCCTCATTTACATGTTTGTCTGCTTATAGCCTCCCCATACAGTCTGTCTAACACCAGGAAGAAAGAGGAAGAAGTGATTCAAGCCAGGGTAAAGGGAACTAACCTGGAAGTTGGGTCTGCCAGTGTGCTTCTTTTCCATTAAAGTTGGTTTGAAAAGGAATTATTTTAATTTTTAAAATGTCAAGAAATTACTTGTTTTTTTGTGAACAAAAAATGCCTAAGACATACAAAATTTCAACATTTTTAAAATACATTATCTTGAAATAACCAGAGATATCTCTGTAAGGCACAAAATGTTTTCATGGTCACTTCCTATTTCATTACAAAATATTTTAAATATTCACTTGTATTTGAAATATCTTGCTCTTATTTTTAAAAAAGAAACTTTATTACTCTATGTAGTACTCTGTGTAACTTGATATCTACTTCTTGCAAAAACTTAAAATATTATATATGGGTTAACTTTATAGTTTTCCCATAAATCATATTTTTATTACATAAACCATTTTGGTGATAAAATTGCAAAATTATATTCAGCTTTCTCATTAAATTGTTCTATTAATAAATCAAAGAAAAAGAATTTATATACATCATTATTGAAATAATTAGCAAATACTGTAAGCTGAATTTTTGTTTTTTTTTGAGATAGCATCTCACTGTTGCCCTGGGGTTGAGTGCCATGGCATCATCATAGCTCACAGCGACCTCAAACTCTTGGGCGCAAGTGATGGTCATGCTTCAGCTTCCCGAGAAGCTAGGACTTCAAGTACCCATCATAATGCCTGACTAATTTTTCTATTTTAGTAGAGACGGGGTCTCACTGCTGCTCAGACTGGTCTTGAACTCCTGAGCTAAAGCCATCTGCCCACCTCGGCCTCCCAGAGTGCTAGGGTTACAGGCATGTGGTACCTGGCCTGGCCTATAAGCTGAAATGTTAAAAAATAAAAGCTTTATGTTCATTCAATTACAGTAGAACTTCCATAGTTGACCACCTCTCTGCATTGACCACCTCTCTGCGTTCACCACCTCCTTAAGTTGACCTAATTTTCATAGACCAGACATGCACCACATTTATGTATCAGTATAGTAGGCCTGGTTCCTTATTTTGACCGCCTCTCTATGATGACCAGTTTGTTACTGTCCCTCCAATGGTCAGCTTACAGAAGTTATATATTGTAAATCTCCCATACTGAGTAATGTTTTTGGTACTTTAGCAGATTTTCAGCAGTGGTTTCTATGTGTCTTCTGACAGTATTTGTGACAAAGAAATGTGCTTTAGTTTATTGCCAAATTGTTTCCCATGTGTTATTTTAGCTGCTTTTACCAAGTGTTTCCTTAATGCCATGGGATCTTTTGTCTTTTGCTATTAAGGAAAGGAAATTCAAAAGGAGTTCTAAACCTGTATCATTAAGTTTACAAAATGTTACTAAGGTACTAGATTAAGTATATGATTCTAATTATTGCTAAGAAAATTAAAGAAGCTTTCTGCATGCTCTTGATGCTTAGATTTTAAATGGCTTGCTAATTTGAGGTCACATTATTCTATCATTAGCTAATATTTTAAGGTATAATATGCACATAAAGTGAGGGTCATCTTTGATGATTGATATATATCCACATTTCAAATAGTCACCTTAATAATTTCAATCTTTTGAGGTCAGCTTATTAGCCTTATATTTTTGTTCTTTTTACTGTGTGATGACGGATAAAAGATTTATGAGTAGGAGACATAACAGTCTAGCATTTTCTTGTTCCCTTGTGCTTTCATTGTTGGTATTATCCTATTATCCTCAATCTGTTGTTTTTGTAAGAATCTTTTAGAGCCACTTTTCCATTTTGTGATGGTTGATTTAGTTAAAACTAGATAAAACAATCCGTAAATCCATCTAACCAGCTACAAGTAAACTGTAGTATGTTGCAGTACACTGAAAGTGAACAAATATGCATTCTGAATACCCCAGACTTCATCTAAGATATCTTGTGTACCATTTGGCCCTACTGATCTGGTGAGGACTCTAATGTTAATTCTCATGTCAAATAATAATAAGTGTTATTAAATTTTTTTATTTTAGGCTAATTTGAGGGGACAAAGAAATAGATGACAATGTTTGCATTTCTTAGGTAGAGTCCCTTTTATAATTGTGTCCTGCCCCCTAGAGATATGCCATATACCCTAACATTGTGCCTGTTAAGTGGGAGCACACCCACCTCCCTCTCTCCTTCACTCCCTCCACCCCATTCCCTCTCCCTTCCACCTTGGTTGACTTCAAATGGTGCAGGGCTTTTTTCTTTGTTGTTGGAAGCTTTTTTATTGTTTCTTCAATCTCAGTGCTTGATATTGGTCTGTTCAAGAGATCTGTTTCTTCTGGTTAAGTCAAGGTAGATGGTGTGATTTCAGGTATTGGTCCATTTCTGCAACATTGTCAAATTTCTGGGCATAGAATTTTTGGTAGTAATCAGAGATAATATCTTGCATCTCTGTGGTATCAGTTGTTATATCCCTGTTTTTGTTTCTGATTGAGGTTATTAAAGATTTTACTTTTCTCTTTCTAGTTAATCTGGCTAGTGTTTTATTGATTTTATTTATCTTTATGAAGAACCAACTTTTCCCTTTATTAATTTTCTGAATAATTCTTTTGTTTTCAATTTCATT